>JAYJMH010045650.1:0-37549 GCA_036873815.1 Phacellophora camtschatica
AGTAAATGTATCTATATCCGAATCGGGATGCCTGTAAGCACAGCAGAATAAAAAGTTTTTATCATTTTTAATTTCAATTTCAACCCATATAGTTTCAAATTCATCACATTTGAAGTTTAAGTCATCATGTGAGTTAGAGATAAGAGAAGTTTTGATATATAGTCCTACACCCCCATTTTGACTCAGTGATTTAGTGTCGTAAAGTTTATATCCATCTATATCTACATTGGTCATTATTGGTTTTTTTTTACTGAGTTCCACATCTCAGACACTCCAATAACATCAAAGGACTTTTTAGAGAGAACAGAAAGAGAAACTAGTTCATCGCAACGTAAAGATAGACTCCTTATATTTGTATGAAAAATAGAAGGGTCCTTAGAATTATAATTGAGAGAGGCAAGTCCAGGAACAGTAAAATAGGGGGATTCGATAGTTTGGGGGCAATTGCTCATCAATGCCATAATCGCTCAAATTAGGCAATCTAGTGAGATCTGAAGTTGACTCAAATGTAGGAAGTCCATCAATATACGAAGGCAGATCATGGTTTTGTATGTCCAGCATGAAATTAGATACAATAAATTCTAAACTGAAATTTCTAGAATACTAAAAGTCAACACAACGATATTTACCTACTGAAGGTAAATTATATAACAGAAGAATTAAATTCCTTCTATTGAGCATTAACGCAAACCTAAACTGCTAGTCTTCTCCTATATATAAATAGGATATCATGAACCAGCATAGCGTTGTGTTTATTTTCATTATATTATTATAATTTGTGTTTTTACAAGAATTATCTTAGCTTGTTCTTATCATTTCGGATCGTGGTTTATTAAAATGTAAAAAAAAAACAAACAAAAAAGCAAGGTTAGCAACACAAAGCGAATATTTTTTTTCTTAAAGAAAATTTATGTTTATCGAAGAATGACATTAATTCTTTCAGTTTCAATGGATGTGACGAATTCGAAAATAATTATTTTCCGAAATTCAAATAAACAAGTATTTGTTCAATTCTTGAATTAACAATAATCTAAACTTATCTATTGTTTGTAGAAGAATTGAATTTGCTTTTATACATTCAATGGATTTGATTAATTGAAAAAAGGTTGCATTTCATATTTAAGTATTTAAGTAAACAAGTCTACGTTCCGTTTATCTAGATAATAAAAATAAGTCTAACAATAACATGGAAAAATTGCTCGTATGAACTTATAAATACCTACAACAACAATCGCTATATGCATAATAAATACCGCTCTATTTTCCATTGCTTTTATAAAGTTTTTCGAGTTCTTCTAGGTCTTGAAAGTATTTATACGTGCCATTGTCGTACCAACAGGGACGGCAGTTGACGTCGCAGAAGGCAAACGAGTCTTTACTGGAATTCAAGAGCTCGTTTGCCTTTTCAAGCATCTTGATTCGTGTTTTAGTCAAGTCCAATTTGATTTTATAATTTGGGGAATTTCGGCGTGCTTTGTAAATGATTGTCCTGTGTCTAAATGTGGTAAGACGGACAATCATTTGTCTCACCTTTTTCCCCTTCACTAATTTGACAGCTCCTACTCGATGAGCGCGATCGATAACATTATCAGGTATGTCTACCCCCAGTTCCTCGAATACCTCCTTCACCTTATCGAGGCAATCGTCTCCTGATTCCTTCCTCTCATCGGATGGCAAATCAATACCATTAATCCGTAGGCATAGCCTACGCTGGTATTGCTCGACATCGTCGTTGGCTTTCTTTAAATGGGAGACATGACTTTCTAAAACAGCCATTTTATCTTCCATTTTGCTGATTTTGTCATTTTGGTCTGCAATTATTTTTAGCAAACTGCTGATGCACTCTTTTGTCGCGACCTTGTCGAATTTCTCTTCCAATTTGTCAAACTTTTCTTCAACAAAAGCGTGCAAGCTGTCTATCGTAAATTTAGGATCTAGAGGCGATGCAGGCAATTCAGGAGATGCAGGAACATTGGAAGATTTTCCCTTCCGCGATTTCGTCATCTTTCAGAAGTTTAATTAAACATTATATATTTCATCACCAAAATGGTTAATCAATTAAAATAAAACCAACTTCCAAAGAGAGATTGCTACATCAAACGATAAGAAAAAGAACAAATCATTTTCCACTCTCACATATTTGTATTGTTTACTCCGCTGGTCACAGCTATTCAAAATGCGTCCGCCATGAATGCTATCATTCGCTTTTCTCACTGCTATCACTCGATGTTGCAGTCATGACAAATGTATTTGATCATCGACATCCTATACCAGCTGCTGTTGCTGAAAAAATAAAACCGACTTTCGAGGCATTGAGTTCCGAAACCTTAAACTATCTGGGTGTCTTTATGTTGGTACTCAAAACCATAATGAGTCATTCAATACACTGATATGGCAGCGTACTACCAAGCACACACATTCAAGTCTTTCTACTGTACAAATTGCAACAGCTCTTGCAATTGGGCACTTCATTGATGGAGCCAAAACGATTGTAAAGATTTTAGAAGAATTTGCCAGGACTAATTTGCAAAAAAGCAACAAAGAAAATTGACTAAAAAAGACTTTATTTTTCAAATATAAAGGACTCGACTAAGGCAAAAAAAACAAAGAAGAGCTATCAGACACAAGAAAAAGGGTAATTTCAGGAATTAGAGGATGAAGAAGGACCTCAGTATGGACCAGGAGCATTTTAAATTTAAAATAGATATTGCTGATAAAAAAAATTTTTCATGAAACTTAAACTTTGTTTTATGACAAATCCCAATTTTATATGAAATTGATTTTCTTAACAACGATTTCTCTAGCACCATCAGAGATAATGACTTCAAATTTTTAAAAAGCTGAAGCAGTTGGAGAGCTATGCAACCCTCTACAATTACACACTTACATGGTCCCTTACCATAACAATCATGAAATCAAAAAAATCAAAATCAAAAAGTCTTACTTAATGGCTCCTAATGGCTCTTAAAATTGCAGAGAATACACCCTACTATAAATTATGAGTAGTTAACAATTTTGCCACGGTGCCATTTTTGATTTTCCGTTTTTACATGGAAACTTCATATGCATTAACTACTGCTCAACGCTCGGGATTGCACTCGAGATTGGTAAAAAACGATTAGTCAAAATATCGTCAATATTTCCAACAAAATCTATTTCTGAGTTGAGAAGCCAACCAAATGGGAGAAAATAATTTCATAATGCTATTATTTAAAAAAAAACTGGGTTTATCTGAGAAAAACTGGGTTTATCTGAGAAAATCCCAGTTTATCTGAGAAAAATTGGGTTTATCTGAGAGAATTCCAGCTTATCTGAGAAAAATTGGGTTTATCTGAGAGAATCCTAGTTTCTCTGAAAAAACCGGGTTCTTCAGAAAAACTGGGTTTTTCTGACAGAGAAACACAGTTTATCTGAGAGAAACCGGGTTTTTCTAATTATGGTGACTTTTGCCTGCCATAGGAGCCATCCTAGACAAAGTTATACAAGAAATGAACATTCAGATCGTAGCAAAGATAAGAAATTTTCAGTGAGACTCTCAGACTCAGTTTGCACGATAAAGGACCACTTTTGTATCAGATCAAAATATTACGGATCACCCTTCTGTTTGCGCGGTGATGGATCAAAAGTGTATCAGATCAGCCTCCCGTTTACCCGGAAGAGGGGGGGGGGGGACATTACCTATTGTTTTGTTTTCATCCCTTTACTTGTCGGAGCATGTTCTTGTTCTGTCTTCTAATATACAATAAAAACAAAATTTGAGTGCCAAAAACTTCAGCACAAGTTCATTTCAAGTACGTTTAAGACAGCTCTCAAATTTCTTCATTGCTTCTGTTATTTCTACATGTTTCCCTTTTGAAAACTCAAAGATGCCACCAAAAAAGCAAGACAAAATTGTTCCAAAAATGCAACAAAAAGAAATATGCCAACCTGTTTGCTCTTTTTTACAAACGATAGAAAAAACTAAACTCTATAACTTATTGTGCTGTAATGAAAATGAAAATGGCTTACTGTAAGTTTCAGTGTGTGGCATAGTTTAAACAAACAAATATGAAACAGAGAGATAACTAGAACAGGCAGATAGCACAATCATAAACAGTTGCAAAGACGTAATTGGCAGTATACAAGCAGTTTAATTTTATTGAAAGCAACTATAAAGTAAGTGAAACTAAACCATAGCGGTCTTAAGGTCCATGAAATCAAGTCAAATACAATTTATGTTCTTTTTTAAGAAGGAAATGTTTGAACGAGCTGCATTGGAAAGCTTTGTGAAAAGCGTTTAAGAAACACAAACATTACGTACGTTAATAATCGAATATGAACTTCGAAATAGTGTTCGACAAGTATTCGACTTAGAAATAGTGTTCGTAAAAATCGTTCGAACATGGCAAAGCCTGATGACTTTACCAATCATGCAATCAATTTCCGCATCTTGTCTCATCAAAAGGTATCCACGCTGTGCAATTTGAAAGTAGGTCTGTCTATTTGAAATGCCTGTGGCCTTCGAAAGTTTCATCTATGAGACTCGAAACATTTGTTGACATCATGGGAATTAACGTGGTTCAAGTGATTGAGCGCATACAACAGCCAGAGTCAGCACGAAATCGCCCACCTGATCCCGATGACTATCTCAATACAGAGTGGCCGCAACGCAATAAAAAGGGAGACAGTAGTGAAGCATGTAGGACTACAGAGAATACACCGGCTACTCTCAGATCGATACGCCATCAAAGTAAAGAAATGACCGCGGAGCTGGGTAAATACGCAACTGAAGTGACTAATAAAGACAATTTATCATATTCAAATAACAACACATGTCACAAAAATGAGAATTTGGTGAAAGCATTGACAGCAGAATCCGTCTCCGTTGTTCATGAAAGTACTGGAGAGTGTCCTAGCACTTTAGTATCTAAAGATGAACTGCTCGAGCATGACACTTATCAATTTTCAACACGAGTGCTGCCTTTCCAAAGAGCATCACCCTTGTGGCGTAAACCAAATCGTTTGCAGTTAATTTCAGCAAAAGACTTTCTGAGGGATTCTGTAAATTCGTATTCAACTGCAATGCGGCTCGTTCGTCGAGAAAGAAATCATCTTATTATAAAAAATGACAAAGAAGGACATTGTTATTATCTCGAAAATACTACAGATGATTTATTAAATGAATTGTTACCAATACATGTAAAATTTTACAATAAATTCAATGAAAATTTATGATAAATACTTTCATATCAACAGAAAATTATAAATCCTTGCACATCATCTGTTCCACATTGTGGTATTACAAATATCGGGAAGAGTCCTGCAACAGTGTAACTGCAGATAATCTAAAAATTTAATTGTCATAAAACCAATTTTAAAGAATTTCTTCCAATCAAACTAAAATCTCTATATCAAGATTGGACTTGATATCTAAAAGTCTTCTAAAATTCTATCCATCACAAATATCCACATTAATTTTGCAAAAAATGTTTACATTATGTATTTACACATTAGGTTTAATTTTGAAGTACAATTCAAATCTAAAGTCCTTATTGAATTTCTTATCACAACTTCCATCTCTATTTTACACAGGGTGCCCCGAAGAATATCCCCACGTTCGAAAAACTGCCTCGGAAGAGCTTTAGTTTTGATAATTTGATTTTTGCTTGACGTTGATGCCACCGGCTTCAACTTAAAGTTTGATATCATTTTGGGCAAAAGTCTACCAATAATCTCTGAGCTGTATATCTAAAGGAAAGTCTATGTTAATGACTCTCTCAATACCCTAATGTATTGTTTTCAGCAAATTGCAACAAGAGAAATCCTTTATTTTTTGTTTCAATGAGATATATTTTTGCGTAGATTTTGGCAAACAAAGTATCCCCAAAGCCCAAAGTATTAAACTGAAAATTGAAGCCTCTCATTCGATATTCTAGCCTGATTACATCAGGCCCTTAGTTTCGCTACTGCGGAGGAGATGCGGAGAAAAATCCCCCATGCTCAACAAGTTGGCGTTGATCCAAATAGCTAACATATGTTTAACGATAGTCAAGCCAAAACAGAATTATCAACACTAATGCTCCTCCACAGCGTCTCTGCAAACGTGGGGCATTATTTGAGTCACATGGTATCACACACTACTTTCATTTGACATCTATACAACTACGTATGAATGTCGCCAATTCTCACGATATGTCTTCCTTTTTCTTAACGAGAGACTATTGCCTTGCATCGTCTTCTTCAATTTTGTCTCAACTTCATCTCCACAAATGATATTCCAACAAATCCATAAAGAAAACTAAAAGAAGCAAACAGCCTGTTTGCATTTTAAAATTTCTCTCAGGCACTTTGAGAGCACATCGCTGATATACCTCTCTTTCTCTGGCTACATTTTTAGGGATTTTTATTCTACGTTTCAATACTGAGATCAGAAGGCCTGCCTTGTTTGATGAGTTCTCGTTCACCCCGAATGCTTACTTTTGCAACCTCTGTTCTTGTATGCCACACTAAAACCTATAACGTAGAAGAAAAATCTTACACTGAGTACATTGAATAAACCAACTTGAATTGAGCTCGTTTGAAAAACATGCAAATATTACATTAAGTCATAGTTGGATTAATGAATGTAATTTACAACCGTTGGTTCAGATCCCAAAATATTTTCCTCAGTTTGTTGTGTAAAAGGTCTAATACAAAATTATTAAAAATCCTGGCTCCCGGAGCTAACTATTTGTGTTGGTATTCATAAAATGTACGAAAAGTATGAAAGTTTGATTGAGCTACTCTAATTGAAATGTAAATTACTTTTATAAATTCAATAAACAACATAAAATACCTAAAAGCCTGTGTCTGAAGCATTACTAAGAAAATCCTATCGGAAATCATATGGACTCAAACCTACTCAGACGAAACCTTGTTCCGAGAGGAGTTTTAAAACATTTTTAATTTTAAGTTTAGATATTTTAAATTTATTTGAATTCCTGGTACCTGCCTCACTTTTTTCATTGGCTTATAAGAAACAATAGAAACTTTTAGTTTTAATGCAAAACAATATATATTCCGTTTAGAATTCGACTCTCCCAGGAGGCTGATGTCAAATAGAGATCAATTGGGAACAAGGTTTTATCCTACCAGCAATTTAACATACAATCTATATATTTGAAATTTAAAAATACGCTATCCACAAACCTTAGTGCAGTTGTCAGCAAGTGGTTCTAAATCATCTTTCGAAGTGAGTTGTTCCAAAAAAGATGGCTCTAAATACCCTCTTCTTGCCAGAGAATTAAAATTTACCGATGGCTTTTCCTTGACTAGTAGTTTTAAACTGACTGAGAAGCCTGCCATGTCAATTGGAAATGTTCGATTCGTTGCCCAATTGGTATGAAAACTAACAACCTTCCCATTTTTTACCACTGGTCCAGCGAACCGAGCAGCTCCAGAGAGACCGACTGGCCATACGGATACACGTTTTGTCCATCTCATCTGAAAGTTATGAAAAAAAGATTTCTGAACCATTTCAAACATGAATTAAGTAATTAAATGAATTAACAAAGTTTTCTGCTTCTGGTACAATAGACATTTAATTGTCTACTGAGCAACGCTGGTTCGTTAGGTTTACATTTAGAAACTAGCCAATCAATTTGCAGTATTTAAGATCATGTGATTAAAATTCTTTTACATGATTGGCTAATCTAAAAATGTAAACAAAATCATAGCTGGATGAAAATACAAAATTCTTCAATACTGCTTCGCAATGGAATTCTTCATCATTAATTACAAATGGGAAGTGTAGGATTTAAAAGTTAAGAAAAATAGTTTCAAAGATTATGCCTATTGAAAAACAAAGTTAATGTACCTAATGGAAATAAACCTATAATATGTCTATTAAGCTAATTAGAGAGTACCACAAGTGAGCAAAATCAACTCAGGAGATAAAGTCACGTCAGAGCTCGTGAAATGGATGTGAAATTTCGTGTGTATTTACCTCCTGGAAATTTGACATTTTCTGATATTTTTAAATGGGCTGCATAGCCCTTCCACGGTTGGAAGGGTTGAATTTCACCACTATTGAAAATCCAAGTTAAAAGTCATCCCTAATAAATTTCATGAAAAGTTGTTTCGTACCTCATCAAATATTTTTGTATGATATGTGTTATCATCATCCATAAAATATACCGTTCCTGGCGTCTTTTCAGCGTCAATATTTTCTCTCAGCCATTTTAATCCCCAATTTCTCTGACCGACCCCACGGTGATGTTTTCTCCTTGGCTCTCCTCGTTTCCTCTGCATTTCAACAGGCGTCCGATAATTCAAATGTGTAAAACTCAGTCCAGTTTCGTGAAGAAGACGGCTAACTAAATCTGTTCTAAACGTGTGGTCCTCCACCAGAACCCAGTGCAAATTCGTAACATGCATCAGAGTGTTTGCAAGCCTGACTAAATCCGCCTTTTGTGTAAATCTTGCGTATGTAGGCGTTATTGCAAACACCCACGGTATTTTTGGATCAAGTTTAGGCAAACTTCCACTTTCTTTCCCTTTCAACTTAGATGCCAGTCTTCTCGCCAAACTTTTTAATTGTTTTTCTTTTCGCTTCAAGCTCACTACTTCTTTTTTCAGTTTCTCAACATTTGCTTTATATTCATTTATTTTTGATAGTTCTTTCTTAGTCTCTACATCAACCGCTTTCTTCGAAAATGTTTTCGGTGGCTCTGTCGACCTCTCAGGCACTTGAAAAATGTAAAAATATGGAGTATACTGAATACTACTACAGAAAAATTGTCCCATCATACGATAAGTCTAGGTTACTATAGATAAAAAAGAATGTGCAATAATACAAAGAAAATATAAATATAATGTTATAGTCGCTTCAAACAATGCGAAGGCAAATTTTGTAAAAGAAAAAATTCTGAAACTGTTTCATTACAGGATTTTATTACTCTTTGGTTAGAACATGGGCTTCAAAACACGATTAATGTTGTTCGTAGAACGTGTCCTTTACTGTGTCCTATCTTGCGAAACAGTTGCGCCTTCGCTGCGAGGCTTTTTATACGCCTACCGAGCGGCCTCGCGAGAGAGAGACTAAAAAGCCTCGCAGCGAGGGCGCAACTGTTTCACAAGAAAGGACACAGTAAAGAGCACGTTGTACATGTTTTAAAACCCATGGTTAGAAAGTGAAATAGGGAACTGACGTGAAATCTTACTTGATCTCTTTGTGTTTGCGATTTCGCGTTGGTGTACAGTGACCATTTCACTGAATTTTTTATCATCTTGTTTATGAACCAAAAGCAAATGAAGAAGGAACAACACAAGTGCCGATAACCATAATACGGAGGTATATAGGTTGCGTCTCATCTAATAATCTGAAAAGTAAGATAGAAGAATGATTAATTTTCCCTAATTAAAATATAGGTAAAAAAGTAGCAAAAAATCAAAAGAAGAATTTACTCTAAACTCTTTTCGCCGTGACCTATTATGTAACCTATAACCTATGAATAATCTGTTAGTTTGTAAAATTTTAAGTCAGTTTAATGTAAACGTTGCAAAAGGAGGTGATCTTCGTCTTTTTTATTTGATCACAAAATCTGAACTAGCTTCAAAAGAATTTCATAAAATTTACATCTAACATAGTGACAGATTAGAAAACAATATCTAACAGAAGATGGACTACATACAAGTAATTTATCTTAAAACCAATACGTATGTCTCCTTTATAGGCAAACACTTTTTTGAATATAGAAGCGATTTTCTCCAAATAAATACTTTGTAGGATAAACTTACCTCGACTTAAAAAATGTTATTACACATAATTTTGATCCCAGCGAGGCGAAATCAAATCCGCTGTTTGTATTCGCATTGATTTTATTGCTCCAATCACCATAACTTCAAGAAAACAAAGTATTTCTTCGCTCTGGAATCGGTTATCAATACACTAATGTAGCGAAAAATAATAATAAAACGGTCAACTAACCTCATAAAATTCATTCGTATGCTTTGGAATCTTCGGCAGCGGGTACTTTCAACGGAGTTATTAGGCCATTGATAGCCTAAAATACGACTCAGCTAACAATTAACGGTTCTGCACAGCGATTCGACAAACCGTGTCCTATTGCTTTCAAACCGACATAGGAATACTCACATAATCAAGGAGTACCTTCAGCTCTTTAGGCCATAGGAGTTTTGATTAAATTTTGAAAGTAACCATAAATTTTAAAAAAATGCACAGGCAAGACTTCCGAAAATTGAAAGTATTTCCTTTGAATAATTGATAAGAAGGTTTGGTACCAACCAACCAGTCACTTTCTCATTGGCTGAAAAACAATGCAAGTAGTTCGTACTGTCTAGAAGCTCTGACTTGCCACCAGGGAAGATCAAAAAAGCATTAAATTTGCAATTTGGAATTGAATAGCTGCTTAATAGCCTGTAAAGCAAACTTCGCACTGTAATTCAGCTCGCTGATGTTATCAAGATGTGAAAAATAATTGGCCATTTAACATTTGTAATGTATCTGCGCACATTTTTGATCATGATGTTTCTAGATAAAAAGCGGATGCTGCCGTTATATGTCAATCAAGAAATTAATGTCAGGGCCTGTTTACATGTGTGAGATATCCCGGCTAAGAGAGATATCTCGGCGAAGCGAGGTATCATAGGCGCCTATAAAACGTGTATTATTTTCATCTCGTGTTTTATATGAGAGTTTTATCCCACCCCTGGTTCCGGGGACGTTTTTACCTCACCTCCGCAAGCCGAGATATCTCACTCAGCTGGGATGAAATTGACAATACTGCGCATGCGGAAAGTTCAAAACAAAGAAAACCACAAGAAAAGAGATTGTAAAAATTCATCCCATCCCGGGCTGTGTGTCTCGTGTAAATACGAGATGAAAAACGTCTCGGCAAGGTGAGATATCTCGGCCAGGTGGGATGAGTCCCAGCTCATGTAAAGAGGCCCTCAATCATATATTCGTTCGTGTCAGGATTGAGTGCATGTTAAACAAGATAATTAAGATAATAATAACAATAGGTCCATTCAATGTATTTTGATTTCTTATACTTGTTATCCTTGTTATATCTTGTATTTTTATATATTTTAGTTAATAACGGTAGTACCATTCATTGCATTTTAGACATCAGATCAGATTAGATAATGGTATATTGCCATTTAGTCAGAAACTTCTTGCCTACAGTCAGTATTTTCGTTGTTTCACAACTTTGTACGATATTACTCTTTGATTCCATTACTTTAACAGAAAAGTACATAAAAATAAACCTCTTTAACGAAATATTTGACATTCCCCCTCTAAGTTAACTACCGTATATACCGATTCAATCCTCTAAAGAGTCCTTTAGTGCCTTCTGTTTAATCTCATTATATGCTTGTCTGAGCTTAAACGAAGGCACTGAAAGATTCTAACAAAAATTTGAATCTTAAAAGTGTAAAGCTTGATATTTTCCAAAAGACCAAATACCTTTGAGTTCAAATGGGTAGTAACTTGAATTGGAAAGAGAATAAAAAGCAGCCTCTTCCCCCAAGGTTTCAAGAGCCATTGGGTTCCAAAAGCATGCCAGAACATTTTTCAAACTGATTTCTTTTTTCTACAATTTCTGCACCTTATATAATTCGGTAACTTACTTCTAAATTTCTTAAAAGATCTGTGAAATTCAAACAGAGTTTTTCGCTCCAAAATTATCTTGAAAGGAATTTCTGATTGATTTGTTTACCTTTCGAAAACCGCCAGTTAATTCGTTGTATATACAGACACGTGATACAAATTCTGTAAGTTCACTGGCTAAGCTTTAAACGACATTATCTCGTGCTTGCAGGGACGCACATTAGGGTGGTGTCAAGGGGGGTGCTACACCCCCTAATATTTACCAAATTGGTCCATGTTTAAAAATAAATCGGTCCCTGAAAACTTGGGGACGCTTTTTGATATGGTTAGCTAGTTGGTATTCTAGTTAAAGTCCAAGCAAGTTATTTGCGGACATATTCTAGTTAAAAATTCACACTAGAATATATAATTTTTGGATTTAACGTAAGAATTTCTTTTTATTTTGAACAACTGTGAACTGCGATCTGAATTTGGCAAACAGGGGTGCAGTGGCCGGGGGCATGGTGGGCAATTTGGCCACCCTGTTGACGGAATTTTCGAGATAATTAGAACTTTGTCGGAAATGTTCTGAAAAAGTTTAGTGTTCAGAAATTTGTGCTACAACTTTCAGTAAATTGGAGAGGAGATATGGTTTGAATTCACGTGGATTCAAAGAAGAGTACAGCTCTGTCTTTAGAAACAGGAATATCAGAAAAGTCTGGGAAGCTTCTCTATGAGAGCTTCTCTATGAAAAATCCAAACATCTGAAGATTTTCTTTCAGTTCGTCAGTTAATTTCAAGATTCAATCTTCAATCAATTGTGCCTTTCCATATCTTTACCGGCGACTGTACAATGTCCTTGTACCACTATCAATAGCGTCTACTAACAGGTTGCGAACGTGCAATCTCAAGGTTAAAGTGAGGCAACAGTTTTTTTTAAGTTAGGTATTTATTTGGGACCAAACAAGTTCCCAAAGCAAAGTGTGTTTGTTACCCTTGTATATACTATATATACAACCTGATTTCGGACAGCCTGTCCAAATAAAACACACTTTCAGCTTAAATTTTTGGCTAAACCTGGGAAGGACAGCCAAACTATGGATACCTTAATTTTAAAATGTTTTACATGAAGCATTATTCGTGCATCCTTAGACTAAACAAACGTATATAAGCAATTACTCTTCTTCCCAAATTTCTTGGAAATTTTTGTCAATTAAACCTATCTAGCGTCAATTCAGTAAAAGATATCAAGTTGAAACTTACAGCACTGAAAGTCCCATCTTTGATTACCCTAATTAAATGATTTTAATTATCAAATTATAATTACCACAAACAATAGGGACTAATTAGCAACCACGTATTCGCCATTAAATTTTGTTGTTGTTGCAAAAACTGGCCTATTTTGGTTTAGTCAATTTATTTAATAAACACAAACACGTGATGGATTATGAGTAAGTACTTATTTGTGAAAATCTCATTGAAATGTTTTTATAATTTCCCAATATAAAGATTTTAATTTATATTGTTATAACATAGTGTATTGTTTATTGTATTATTATAGAATAGTGTACATTGCTTGTATTACCTTTTTTGATGTTTTATATATGCTTTGTCTATTTTAACTCTATATTACGACTATCAGTTATGTTTCATGACAACAATATTAAAAATCCTGTTTAGATAGCATATCCCGTGTTTACTTAAACTTCCCAATATTGTTGTCTTATTAAAAAATCTTCTTTGAGTGTAAATATTAATGTCGCTGTGCGTTCTGATGAATGACTGCGATTTTGACTGTGTTTACTCGTTGCCAAATTGCACAAAAATGCATATTTTAATTGCTACATATAACACCACATTTCAAATTGATGAATTCAATAAATTATTAATTTTCCTTTGTGAAAAAACTTCACAAGCGAACGAAAATGTGTTTCTTGAAAAACGTTTTTCTTTTGAGGTAACACTGTACGAGAAAAAGCGGCAGCTTCATAAACAAGAATTCAATTAATATTAGATTGGGAGCGGTCATTTAATATGGTTATGGAGGATGAAAATTTATAAAGTATAGCCTGTAAAAATATTTAGGGGTCTTAAACTTAGTGACTAGGGGGGTCTTGCATTTTATTTACTTCAAATAAATTTCTCCTCCACTACCCTTGCTATGTCTAATGACCGGCCCCTAAACAAGTTTAATACATACTTTAATTTTCGTCCATTACCTTCAAATTATCTCTAAGATTGTTTTATTTATTAAATAGTTCTCATGCTCATCATGCTCTCACGTAATTACTTTTTGGTGTACCAAAAAAATTCGCCTCAGCCCTCAGGTAGATTAACCCCAAAATCAAACAGATATTCCAACTTTTAAATTGTTTGTATGCCGCGTTATCGACAAGAACATAATACTGCAGAGCGTCTTTATGGCAGTTGTGCAGAATATTGTCAAAATTGTACAACTTGCCCTCTAGTTAAATGAACAATTACACGCATGAATGCATGGATTATTGGCTCTAAAGACTTGTGCAAGTCCAGTTGTTTGCCTATTTACGATGTGTTTGATTGATACCAGTCTGTTGCCAATTTTCTGGCAATTTTTGGAGAGACCGAAAAGATCGTGGAGACCATTAATAATATCTTAATAATTCCTGGTTTTTCAGGCTAACTACTCTTCTGCATGACAATAGTTAAAGTCTTATAGCGTTGATAGCTATCAGAAAGGATGGCAAGATAAAAAAGAGATAAGGAAAAGCTTATTCGTAGCAGCATAAAAGTTTCCTCTTAAAACACTAAATTTCATTATTTGTGAGCTACCCGTGGAATTTCAACTTCATAACAAGTTTACTATAAATTTACTGGTTTATAATTGGCCCTGCATCTGCAACCTGTAACTATAGAAAATCAATAAATTACGAATATTAAGATAATAAAGTTTACAATTAAACCTGAAAGTACCAATTCAAATAACACGTTGAAAGAATAAATCTCGGATAAATGAAGTCCGCCTCTCCTTACAAATATTTGTGTCTGATTGAATCACGGGAAAGCAAAAAGAAAAAATCAAAACGAAGCTGTCCGAAGGTCAGCTTTCTGTTACAATCTTGAACTTTTCCCATAATTGGAGACTGTAGCCAGAACAGGCAACAGTTTCCTTTCCAGGCTGTGATCTGACATGCGCGCGATATTTTGCATCCGATCTGGTATGTGATTTATTCGGTAATATCTTCAGGAAACAACGCTTCATGCAAGATTTCATCAAGAACGTCCAAGAATATGTTGGCTGAATACGATGTCTTGCAGTTCAAGAAATTTCATATGAAATTACGATTTCGAAAACTGAACAACAAATAAATACAGTTGAGTCCAGTTATAGTCACTCCAAATATATTTCAAGAAAAGTGTGACTATACGTGGAGTGTGACTTTAAGCGGAGTTCATTTATAAGGGTTTGTAAATTTGGGAAACAGTGGTGATGTGATAATAACCGGAGTATGACTATAAGCGGAGTGACTATAACCGGAGTCGATTGTAGTCACCCAACCCCAAAAACGTGGATAGATTACCACCTCAATATTGAGTCATCAAACAAATCTAAAAAGAATCATCTACGTATCCGAAATAAAAACAAGTCACTCTGAGTTTTGTATACATCTAAATGTTTGCCTGAAAACTTTTCTCAGCTCCATGCTGCAACAAGTCAGAATCACGGCATTCAACAGTGAGTTTAAAAGCGCAAATAAATCCACAGAACGTCTCACGTAGAGCAACTTTTCATTCAGCTCGATTTGGATTTGACCACTCAAATTCAAATATATGCAAAAACATATTCGTGGCATGTATGACACAAAAGACGCAACAAGAACAAATATTATTCCTTTTGCAAATTCGTGGTGAAGACTTTGCCTCGCCGTCTCTTGATTTGGGAATAACCTACTCCTGACAGCCATGTATGTGCGTAAATACAACAAAAATACCAAAATCTGAGCAGCTAATGCAAGGGAACATGATACTCTACCTGACTTCTGTAATACAATTCGCATAGATGGAAATATTACTGGAATTGTAATGATGAATGTAACGATCAATATTGCACAAACAACTAATGAAGTAGAGAGCTTAAATGTCATGATGCTGTTGTACCTTCCGAGAAATTTCATCCTTATGCAACGATCTAGAGCGATGAAAAATACAACGAATCCAGAGAGGTATATGAAGAAATTATGGATCTTTTCTGCAGTGTTTTTAGTGTCGATGACATCAAAGATGCCTGGCAACTGGAATAAATGCACTGTTAAGCCAGTGAGGCCAACCAAAAAATCACAAATACTCAGAATAACTATGAGGCAAAATGATGTGGTCATCAACCGTCCAATTTTCCAAATGGCATAAACAAGGAAAGCATTTCCAAAAATAACGAAAACGTCGATGGTGAATCCTAAAACTGACAGAAACAACAAAATGAATTTATGCGACATGATAGCAACGCTGCAAAAATCATTCTACGGTTTGATTTATCCAGCTTCTGAAAAACGTCCCGTGAAACGAATAAGAAGTATGAATTTCTTGTTTGTTAATGGATAAATAAAGATAGACAGAAATTGACCAAATAAGGATAAAAGTTGTCTGATGCCGAATAGTGACTTTCCAAACGCAAGAAAATTAAGACTTGTAAATCAGTTCAGATGACTCAATGAGTCACTTTTCAAAAAACATTTAAACATTTTCCAAATACGGCCGTTTTCTATTGACTGTCATAACTTTAAAAACTAAAAAAAGAGATTAACACGTTTATTACGTTTATTCCATGCTAACAAAAATATGCAATTTAAGCATAATCTAAATTATAGGTTCTTCCCAAAATAGTCAAAAGAGCAGCATGAGAGGAGCTAGAAATATAATCTATAATGACTATAATGACTATGATGACTATAATGACTATAATGACTATGATGACTTTAATAACTATAATAACTATAATAACTATAATATCTATAATAACTATAATAACTATAATAACTATAATAACTATAATATCTATAATAACTATAATGTCTATTATAACTATAATGTCTATAATAACTAATAACAACTATAATAACCATAATAACCATAATAACTATAATAACCATAATAACTATAATAACCATAATGACTATAATAACTATAATGTTTATAATGTCTATTATAACTATAATGTCTATAATAACTAATAACAACTATAATAACTATAATAACCATAATAACTATAATGAATATAATAACTATAATGACTATAATAACTGTAAACTATGAATCATTTCCTACCTTCTCGGCAAGATATTCAATGACAGAAAATTGATCCCGATCTAATACAATCCTGACCATTGCTCTTTTAAAACGAGTTGATCCCTTAATTTAGACACACGCATGGGACGATGGTCCGATCTAGTCTCTACACCTTTGCAATAAAAATTTAATAACTCAATGGAACAATCTTCCTTTCCGGATGAATTGAAGTTAGCCGATGTACCTTCTCTTTTTAAAAAAGAAGTCAAAACTTTCAAGGGTAATTACAGACCGATTAGTGTTCTCCCTACAGTGTCAAAGGTATTTGAAAGGCTCCTGGATACTCAGATTTCTGCACACATGTCTCCGTATTTAACATGCCAGCTTTGTGGTTTTCGCAAGGGCTGCAATGCCCAACACGCATTGATGCGGGCAATTGAAAAATGGAAAACTTGCCTGGACAACGGTGGGAAAATAGGAGCCATCTTTATGAACCTTTCGAAGGCCTTTGATTTTACTCGACATGAGTTACTGATTGCCAAGTTACATGCATACGGATTTAGCCGTGAAGTTTTATAGTATGTTTACAGCTATTTGGAAAATCGGCAACAACGAGTAAAAATCAATGGATCAGCACCTAAAAACATCTAAAAAATAAAATCAGCACCTATAAACATCAAAGGTTTGGTGTATTTCAAGGATCCGTCCTTGGACCTCTATTTTTCAATATCTATATCAATGATCTTCTGTTATCGATTCAAGAAACAGAGATATGTAACTATGCGGATGATACAACCATCTATACATGCGCGGAGGGTCTCGAAAATGTAATCTCTAGGCTAGACAATGATTCCAAAATCCTAATCGAGTGGTTTAGAAACAATTACATGGAACTGAACAAAGACAAGTGCCATTTTATGATATTTGGTGAAAGAACAAATCAAGTGGTCAGCATAAATATAGGCAGCTGTGCCGTTACTAATTCAAAGGAGGAGAAGCTGTTAGAAATTTTAATTGACGCAAATCTTAGCTTTGAAAAGCACCTAAGCAATATTTGTCAAAAGGCTGGTAACAAACTATTTGCTTTGTCACGGATGTCTGCATATCTAGGTACTGATAAATTGAGACTTTTTATGAGAGCATTTGTGACTAGCCAATTCTAATACTGTCCGTTGGTTCCGATGTTTCATAGCAGAAAGATGAATAACAAAATCAATAGGCTGCATGAAAAAGCCCTGAGAATAGCATAAAAAGACTATAGTTCTAGTTTCGCAACTTTGTTGGAAAAAGATAAATCTGTGATGATACATGAAAATAAAATGCAGTTGCTAATGACTGAAATGTTCAAAACAATAAATAATCTAAACCCCACATTTATGAATGAGATCTTTCTTTAAAGAAATGCTGCCTATAATTTGAGAAATACAGATACATTCATGGTTACAAAGGTACATACTGTTAATTATGGTACTGAAACGGTCCGATGAAGAGGGCAGCGAATTTGGCAGTCTCTTCCACAGGAAATCAAAGATGCAAATTCTGTGCAACAATTCAAGAATAGAATAAAGTTTTAGAAAAATGTAGATTGTGACTGCAGGATTTGCAAACGATATAAACCTCGGCTTGGCTTTTTATAGTTTCATACAACTTGTTTGTAGATTTTATATATAGATTTTATTGACTATTTACTTGTATATATTTTTCTGTAACATTGTAATTAATTTGTTGGCTTGAATTAGCATTTTTATATAGCTATGTAAGTTGCCAATTTTAAATAAAATGACAATAATAATAATAATGGTCCAAGGAAAACGAAGCTTAAATTTCCCATATCACTTAAATAATTACGCTTTGCGAATTAAAATGCACTGTGAACAATTATGAACAATTATGGATGAACTATGAACTATGAACTATGAACTATGGACTATGAACTATGGACTATGGACTATTAACTTATAAAATGTATGCCAATCCACAATAAACTGTAAACAAAAGACATGAAACCACTATACAATTTTACCTTCGTCTTTATACTGAAATATGTAACGTTCTTTGGTTTCAAACCGTGAAACCAAAAGATATTAATCATCTACAGCTAAAAATTTTAAAATAAATTTGATCACTTAATCAACAAGATTATGTTGAGTGTCTAGTTTAAAAACATTATTGCTATAAAAAAGAGCGATGTTTCTGCATCAGATAGTAAAAATTTCAAGTTTCAATCATGTATATATATATATATATATATGTATATAAACAACAGTATACTGCTCATTTCTATGACTTGTCAATTGTCGGGCTAAAATCACACAAATTAATCATTTATATTTAGGATCTGTTTATGTGAAGAAGACCCTCTGACCTTCCAGGCAATAAGAAAAAAAGTGCGACTAATGTTTCCTACGGAACCTTCGTAGTTTTCATTTTGCGTTTTACATGACAGGCCGGCTTAGTGAGATTCCATTCTACGCGATTTTCTAGGGCAAGATTATAGGGTATGTTCAGACGAAGTCGCATATGATGTTTGCCTGAGATTTTCGTCTAAATTGAGAAGATTTGATTTATCACATCAAAGTAACCTGAAATGCCTCTCATTTTTCAGCTTATAGAGTGAAAGATAGGATGATTTCTCTTCACACAAACAAGGCCATAGAATGAATCGTCGTTATGGTATATATTCTATTTACAATAGATAATGAGAACGTATAGGTACATTGTTTATGATCATTATAATACAAAAAAACAGACAAACAAACAAACAAGGATAATGAATTGGAAGAATCCTACCATTCGTACATTTGAATGAATAATACGTCAACTAAAAACTGTTTCCCCATTCAAAAACGTATAAAGTGTATTTATATAATAAAGAAAGTTTTCCGTTTCACCTTTCAGTACTAAAATTAACCTGATCACTAGAATTCCTCAGTAACAATTCTCTGTTCATTGTAAATAGTACGAGCCATTAAGGTCTTCTTGTGTTTAAAGCTTTCAGACCCTGGGGTGCAGCCTAATATATGGCTACGAGTGTGTGTCGCCGATATATGTAGATGTGTCTCAAGGCAGTAAATTCGCCAAACATTTTAGTAAAAATACCTTAATATTTGCTTAGATATCAAAATTTGTCATTAATATTGGGTAATTTGCTAAATTTGAGCAGCACACTCCCATCCGACAATCTATTTCGAACAAATTTTCTTTCCCGTTAAAGAGAGTTTAACATTTAACAGAGTTTAGCGGGTGTCGACTGTACGCACCTCCATGCCTATGTGCCCCATACGCAAATTTAACTCACAGAACGCGTGTTCGGTACAAAGTTGTTCACAAACGTTTGTACCACACGAGAGCGTGCACCGTACACATACATTTAACGCTTAATTGAAACATCATGATTTCGAAACAGTTCATAAAACACACATACAACAGTCGTCTTACAACAATATTATTACTTTGTCTCTTACCATGACTCAAAGGACTCAGTTAAACTTAAGACTTTTAAAATCTTAACGAAAAATGTAAAACTGCAAATCATTCGTTAATCCGTCTTATACCCAATTCCCTGGGCCTGTTCACTGAATAATTATTACATCCATTAGGGCTTGTTCATACCAGGAAAATCCTTCTACCTTGTTATATTCATGTTATATTTTGAATGAAACAAATGATATTTTGAAGTGATATATTTCAGCTCTTCTCGTATGGTGAGATCTCATCGAACAGGGTGGGCTGGCTCTGGCTCGTCTACCATACGCATGTAAGTTTAAAAATACAAAAATTCCAAAGAAGGTGGGATCTGTCAGTTTATAGTTTGGAAATTGGGGTGACTTTCCTGACATAAAAATGCCCTTGGATAAAAATTTCGCAAATATATTGGAAAAACATGGTAAGTACAAGGCCTACAATGGCAAGAATCGCAAGTATCAACTTTGTTCCACGTCTTAAAAGAACAATTCTGAAAATCTAATGACATATCCGTCTGTTCTGACAGCACCAGTTTTTTACATCCACGTTAAAAATCACAAACCGAACTTTTCCACCATGGACGCGTGAAGTCCCGCAGAATTTCTGAAGGGTCCGGCTGTACTCAAGCCTAATTACAAATCTATTAAAATATCAATGCATGAAATTGTTACCACAGTGTACATTTGTTTTTTCGAACCATGGGACTTCCAGCACGACAATTGAAAACTTTTGCAAATTCTTCACTGTTAGACAAGGGACCAATGACTCTGTGTACAAAAATATACAATAAACGTAAAAGTTGGACTTGGTTAAGTGCGTTATACCATATTTTGGCGACACCTGGAATATCTCATATACATATAGTACATGACAAGCATTATCAGTTTACTCCAGCGAGTGTGAAAGCTAATATAAAATAAGTTACACCTATTATCTCAACAGTATAAATTCTTGGTAAATTTTGACACACCAGAAATTGTCCAAAACGTATATACTTCGAGAACAAAGCGAAACTCTCTCAATTGAAAAATGAAAACATCTCCTCCACAATATTGTTTGTTTGTTTAAGATAATCGCTTTCAAACCAGTCAATTACACTATTGTTACAAAATCCACCTCTGTTCTCCTGAAGCCTGTTGCTTCAATGACAAATTTAAGCGAAATCTACAAGACCATAGCCTTTTGGAGAGAAGGAGGGGTCCAGAAAGTTTCTTTGAGCCACGTCCATCTAGCCCTTGAAAAATGCCCTTCGAGTATGAAAACAATGAAACTAATCCGAAGAGATAAATGCTACAAACTCCAATAAAATATATATCTTCAATAAATTCCATTTTAGAAAACTGACAAAACTTGATGCGGTTTGGAATTTGTTAAAATTTTGAGTGGATGAAAAAATTTTCAAACCATAAATTTTGATTTAAAAAAACATTGTTTGGATTTAAAAGTTAGCGTAGATAAGACCAAAACAAGTTAGGCTCTGTCTGGCTACAGATAACCACAAGAAATCGCACAGAAAAAGTAATTGCAAGAAGTTTTTGTGATATTTCTATATTATCGGGAAAGATCGATTTTGGGGAAAAGATAGTTTAAAAGTTTTAAAACAAGGAATATACTTTTCAATCGCAAGGAGTCCCTGAGATAAAAATTTCTACAATTGATTACGATTTCGATCTGAAAAAATCGTTAGCTTCTTTTTCAAACGTATTTCACATGATCGATACGCAAATAAATTTATTTCTTTTCTTGCAAAAAATTTAAAAGTATAGATCTGTGAGGTCAATTTTTGTGCAAGACTTAATCATGAAGCATGGAGAAAAACTAATCATAACAAAACATTAAACATAAACAAAATAATATTTGGTGCTTGCCTGTAGAAAGCTGGACTATGGGGATCTTGATTTATTATCAATTTTCCTCTCTGTTCATTGAATAAACCACACCACAACTAAAAGAAAATGTGTAAGCACATTGTAACGCAATAAGAGACAAAATACCAGATGACTAAAAAAACTTTCTTCGTTTGCAAAGCTGTAGCTTAAAATCCGTGCAGCTATAAGTTTAAAATTGTGCTCGAAACGTCATCGAAAAGCAAACTTAGAGTTTAGAATACTATCCAGTCATCTGCCATAAGGTTTACATGCCTAAAACTGGAAATTAAAATTCACTTTATCTGCGAGCTCTCAAGTCAACTTAATGGAGTGCCATTCATTTTCAGCCCTCATTTTGACATTTAAACAAACTGCTTGCTTCTATGTCGACTTGGGAGTTTGGAACTACAAATCTTAAACTCCGATGTTGCCACTAAAGGAAGAATGTTGTTTTAATGGCAAAACATGAAGTGGAAATGAATATTGTTTCTTCGAGTTAACTTAAAGGTCACGAATAATTTTAATTTTAAGTTTTAGAAAGGTAAACGTAGTCGCAGATGACTGGAAGACATCCCAAGTTGTTTGCATTTAGGACGTCGGTTTTTGTACAATTTAAGTTCGAGCTACCAGAGCTGTAAACGGAGATAGTTTTTTGAGTCACACAGTACAATTATATAACTATATGGTCAAATCAATATAATGTTTATATTGAGCACCTTTCTGAATCGTTCACTGTTCTACTCCGCTTTCACACGAAAACAGACAAAATTTTGTTCCGTCTTCGGTTTTGCGTTTGCGTTTTTGGTTTTTGGTTAAACACGCTTATAAAATGCATCGTTTCTAGCGTGAACACAAAAACAGAGAATTTAAAAACGCTAAACAACGGTTGATATGCTACTAACCTCTCTATCGACATCGTATTTTAGCATCGTTTGCGTTAAGCTAATATAGCCAGCACAGAATATATCGAAAATGGAGTATTTAAAACAAAGTCTCTAACTGGCACCGTTTTTAAAAGTGAAAACGAGTCAAATTAAAAAAGGAGTAATGTGCACGAGGCATTGAACACACAAAAATATATTTCTGCAGAATAAAGGACAAATAAATAAATTTCTCACCTGTCCAGTAGCTAGAAAGAATAGCTGATCGTGATTCAAATTTAAGCCTGGTAGTTTTAACTCTTTTCCATTATCTTTCTCCCAGTTTTTGTATGCCTTGAACACAAGGAAATTTCATTGCAAAGATAAAAAACATAAAAAAAGATTAAATCAAAGTGACATTCAAAAGTACACTGTGATAGCATTTTTGCTAGTGCCTAAACTTATGTATATATTTTTCTCTCTATTCTCATTATGAAAACTTACAAGACGACTATAAATTACAATCCACGATACTACAGGGAGCATGTCAATACATATAAGCCCAGTGGTCTTTAACATAAAAACAAGGAATACAAATTTCAAACTAAATTACAAATACAAAATACACAATATGAAACTAGAATTAGAATGTAAACTAAAAATTTATAAATACAAATGTTCTGAAATCTTAATGAAATTTAGCATTGTGGTAAGAATCTCGTACTAAATTTTAGAGGCATCCATGTAAAATAATTGCTGAAGCCTATCATTTGAAATATTTGTTATTCCAAAATTTTGCAAAATGGTGGTAAATGCTGGTTTTCATTTCACTGTAACTGCCTCCAGCATTGCTTGCGACTGCCTGCGGCAATTACCTGCGGCAATTATCTGCAGCTGCCTGCGGCAATTATCTGCGGCTGCCTGCGGCAATTATCTGCGGCTGCCCGAGACAAACTATTTTAATGGAAACTTATGTTTCCATTAAAAATTGTGGTTCTGAGAGGCTGTAAGTGCCGTGAAAGTGGAATAAAATTCAAGCTTTGAGCAGCCTCAGAGCACATTCCGTAGGCCGCATCACAAGGGATATTTTTACATTAAAAATTTTCATGTGATGCAGTTATGGCTAAATGGAAACCAGCCTTAATAGAGCCGAGAAGATAAGACCTCTGTGCAGTGTATGCAAGGCAAAGCAGAAAGAGAAATTGCGCATGTAAAATGGTCAAGAAAGCAATTTTTCAAAGCCTAAAAAGAATTTCATTCTGTTACTCAATTTCATTTCACATTCGTCAAGTCGGACAATTTCTCAGGGATATTTTTGAGAACATTTCATTTCATTTTCATTTCATAGTCTGTTAGCGGAGAGTGGCCTTTCAACCAATATGGTTGATCTTCGAAGGAACCACAGTTAATAAACTTGCAAAAAATCATTTATCAATGAATAAAAAAACTTAATTTACAATTTATATCATATATAAATGTTAAAAATATAACTACAGTTGAAATATAAACAGAAAATGAAGGTCAAATAAATAAGGTTTAACGGCAAAACCAAACATAGTGATGGGTCAACGCAGTAGGCAAATTTCAGTCTGGGTTCATATTTTACGAACAGGGAAGACAGATCTTCGTACACGCCAAAAAAACAAATGCATTTTCTTCAATAGAATAAGAATTTTCGAGCTGCTACACTAACGTTTTCACCAAGCATCATATCTATAAGCATGGGATGCTTAGTACACGGGATCTGCGCGGCAGAATACGAGACATGTTAAAAAAGAATCCAGGAGGACGGCAAGAAGAAAGTACCCTATGGTGCACTTTCTGCCACAGTAAATAATAAAAAATCTACATCTTACCTGATATGCAATCTTCACACCTCCATTATCAGCAATATTTTCTCCAAGAGTCAGGTTACCATTTACCTTAAAAGATAAAAAAAATATTCAACTATATAACCAGAAAGGCTAAAAATCACCGCTTCAAAATATATTTGCGCACGATACTACCTTAACTAAAACGTTGTGCTGATAAAGTTTGCCAATGACATATCTTCAATGGCAATTCTGATGACATAAAATTTAACAATTCTACTACAACTGAAAGAGTTGAAAATACAATTGAAAGCTTGACCATATTTAAAACGACGCAAATCTATTCTTTAAAACTAAAAGAATCAACTTCAGCCAGGGTATTTTTATATGATTTTTATGTGATTCATATGATTTTTATGTGATTCATATGATTTTTATGTGATTCATATGATTTTTATATATAAGTAAAAGTAGCTGCAGTCATTTGAAACATCTACTTTCTGTAAGATAGCATCATAAGTACAACTCCAAGATGGGTGACGATAAAATAAATTTGAAGATTTTCAAAATTAAAATTTATTTCAATCGGTTGCATGAATAAAATATAGCCTTAAATTAGTTTTTTTTTATCGTGAAATAGAAAACGCCCAATATTCTCTTAACGGACAAAATTTTATTTTGAAGGCAGCTGCTCACAATGATTTTTCGCCAATCGCTGATTTCATTTTTTCGTCACATCAATACCTTTTAGAAAAAAATATCTTCTCTAAAATACAGCTGTAAACATTTATATTTTCCTAAAAAGCATTTGCACAGATGTCACCCCTGAGTAGCTACGTTACCTGAGGAACTAACAAGTATAAATAAAATAAAATGAAATGGAACTGTTGGAGCAAAAACGTGCTCGTTTTTTTAAAAAAAAAGCACCCACATTTAATCTGTAGTATTTGTAAGCTGCATATTGTTTCTGTTACCTGAGGAACTAACAAGTATAAATAAAAAAAATGAAATGGAACTGTTGGAGCAAAAACGTGCTCGTCTTTTTTAAAAAAAAAGCACCCACATTTAATCCGTAGTATTTGTAAGCTGCATATTGTTTCTGCATGCAAGATGTTTTGTCTTTGAATGCTGTTGCACTTGAAACTGACCACCAGTCTTTTATATTGCCTTCGCTGTTATACCTTCGACCTGATGGGGAAAAGTGGTTTCAATGTCATTAAAATTTTAGCTCGAATAGCAAAATTTCGTATGAACTGAGCACAGATGATAAATTCCATATAAAAGAACACTATTCAGTTTCTTGTGCCAATATACCCAAGAATCAGAACATATGCAAATATGATGAAAATAATGTCCCGTATAATAGGAGTACACCCTGATTTTCAGATTAGGGATGGGTATGTGCCGACCTTTATAACAGTAGGTTTTTTAGGCCAAATGTATCTAAACATGTCAAAATTTAGGCAGTCTCCTGAACGAAAAACATATAACACGTTATATTTGGGACATGATTCATCATAAAATTGGGTCTAAACTTTATATCAAGGTACGGTATGTTTTCAAATTGCTCACTGCACATCTCTTAAACAAAATGGAAATGTACCTTCCTCCCCCCGAAAACAATGTAAGTGAATATTGTAATTTATTTTACATAATCATGTACGTATAATTTATTTTTACACTGTTAACTTTGCACAAAAAGGTGATTTCCAAATTCACAGTTGTCACTTCTTTCAGTAATGTTTTATTTATCATCTAGGATGCAGGGCCAGGATAACATGGTGGGTGACCTTCAGGCAGGTAAGAAAGAATAATGACTTTACCACACGGTTTCATAGTTTCAGGCATTGAGGAAACAGTTAAGAGTAAAGGGGGGCAGAACCATGAAATCTAGGGCATAACAATAGAAAAATGTAAGAATTCAGCTATTTCCTTCCGGTATCTCTCTTCCGGCATCTCTCTTCCAGCATCTATGCATAGTTCTAACTCTTTTACATCGGAAGGGCCATATGGTCCATTGCAAAAAATACTAAAGCATCAGATTTTAAGGAAGTAAATTGGGACAGAATTTTATATTAATTTCAGACATTTCATTGTAATTTTTATCTTTCGAATCAAGTTGTGCTACCCCCTTCAAAACTTAGGTTAATTAAGAAAAAATCCAAGTAACAAGTTTAAGCCAAAGAATGGGCAAAAAAATATTCGAGAAATCGCTTCAGATGGAACAAATCAGGGGGCTTGGGAGCTTAAATTATTTATGATGTTGGTTATCGGTTACTGCGGGAAGTTACTGTTTTATTATGGTGGGAGATTGAACGCAATAACGTAAAGTTTGAGGCAACAGCGCAAACATTGATGCAAAAGTTGAGTAAATGCGATTAAGAATTATTTGTCTTATTTGAACCCATCATATTCAAAGCTGATATATCCAATTAATTAAAAACGACAAAAACCTAATCAAATTAAGGAAACACCGCTATCCATGCAAGAAAATGAAAAAAAAACTTTTCCCACTGGGTGTCCCAGCTGCTGCTGTGCGTTAATATTTCTGATGATTGCATCAAATAAAATATACTTCAATTTAAAATTTAAAGAAACTCTTAACAATTCAACCTCGTTCTCAGGGCTATTTCAATAAGAATAAATATTTTATGAAATAGTCCTGCTCAATGCGAGGTTGCTCTCAACTTAATTTTTGATTAGGATCATTACATAATTCTCACCTTTCGCTCCCTTCCACCTTAACTTTGGCCGCTCTTCCTCAGCCCTCAAAGTACTTTGCCGTTAGTCTGATTACTAAAGGATCGAGACTCATCCAACAAGTATACCAAAGAGCCAGAGTACGACTAGTGTAATGAGTCTAATGTTGGATACCTGAGTTGGCAAAATCAACTAAAAATCGATAAGAGTTATGCCAAATGATAACCAAAATTTGAATTTCGCTGAACATTTTCATTATCGAGTCAATCTACTTTCTTTCGCGATAGTTGATTCAAAGTGATTCGGAAATTCGTCTGTCTATGATGGCGTCTATTGTCATTATCGAAATTATATATACAGAAAGAAAATTACAAACTAAGGTCCTCTACAGCAACTTTGCAAACATTTTGTGATTCCAATGACAGCGCTGCTTTGACGTTATATGATCATTGCCTTGTCTATAATATGATATGACCATTGCTTTGTCAACAATTGGTTCTGTAATAGAAACAGTCCAATTTCATCCAACATTTTCGTAGCTCCAAAGACATTAGTTATATGATGTTAGACCGTAGAGGAATGTTTGTAGGGAGCCAAATGTTTAGCTTATTCTTAAACGAGAACAGAAAAACTACGATAAACTACTGACCTTGGTCATCAAATCCATGCGTTATTTCATGTCCAGCTATGAAACCAAATGACCCATACAACATTGACCTGCAAAATAGACATGCATGAAAACTAGTGATAAATGCAAAAACAAAACAAGGGTCTGGACATAGGATTTATTTGCACAGTTGTTGTTGTTGTTGTTGTTGTTGTGATAGCTAACTTCTGTCAGCGACATATCAGTTCAGAAGGGTAGAATCAATATTTGTGGGTACCCGTATACAAATTAAACCAGGGTATAAATTACATATGAATTAAACCCGCATTACAGAGCATACTGGGTGTCCGAAAAAACTACAATTCAGATTACAGATTTGCAAAGTTGCTGTGGGGGAGTTTAGTTTTTGATGTTTTAGTCTTTCCAGAGTGTAATAGAAGAGTCTTAAAATTAACATTTGATACCTTACATGGCAAAATTGGCTCAAAAATCACCAAGCTATACCGAATGAAAGTAAAAATTGTGTGCTATTTGCAAAACCGGAGACTTTGATCTTGAAGCAGCACTTACATTGGTCCTCTAATATCGAAGAACGGAATGTCCATAATACCAGCAAGAAACACTGCAAAAACAACAAAATAGTTCATTATTTAAAAATTCTCAAAAACTGAAAATCGTGGCTGCTTGAAATAAAAGTCATTAACCAGCAAGAGAAAACTCGAGTAAAACAAAAAATTCAGCAGTGAACACGACAATAAACACGACAGTGAACACGACAATGAACACGACAGTGAACACGACAATGAACACGACAGTGAACACGCCAATGCGATTTATAACTCTAAGGCCCCGTTCACACGGGAATGCAATCGTTCTGTTCCACCTTTGTACCCGTTTCTGGAACGGAAAAGTAGCCTGCTCACACGGGAATGATATGATTGCATAGCCATTTTTGTTTGTGTTCAAACGGGTACGCAATCGTTCCGTTCCATCATTTCCCTGCCAAGATGAATAAAGATATCCTAATGCGCATGGCCATAATGAGGCATTTCATAAATTTCTTTCTGAGGGTGGGTTTTTTCTAAGGATAACGAGGATAATTTCTTGTTCTTGCGGCTTCAGAAATATCCAAAGGGATTCTGCCTCTGCTGGTAAAAAAAAGAACCGAAAGAGTTACCCGAAGGAGCAACGGAAAGAAATTTTCCTTGAGTCAGATTCAACAACGTATTTCTGCTGTGTTGAAATTAAGTTTGCAGAGCGAAATCAGTTTTCTTTAATTCCTCATAGCAAATTTGGCATCGTTCCGTGTAATAGACCAGTTCTAGCTGGTCACATGGGAACGGAAAGGAATGCAATTGATCCGTTCCACTTTTTATGTCGCTTTATTAGCGTTCTGCTTTTTGGAACGGAACGGAACGGAAAGAAACGGAACGGAACGGAACGATTGCGTTCCCGAGTGAACAGGGCCCGAAGAATAGATTTTAAAGTATAAGCAAACGACAATGAACAAAACCATAAAGTTTTCCTCGAGTGCACTCATAGGCGTGAAAACCATTATTTGCCATCGCAAATAACAAGAGAGAATTCAGCAAAACAAAAAATTGCGGTTTTGAACATTACAATACGATTAGAGATTTAAAAGAATGTATTTGACACCTGTGAATACACTAAATCAAATCAAAAAGAGAACGCAGAATTTAACAGTGACAAGTCAAATTGTCATATTCAGAAATGAATCTTTTGTTTCACAAAATTTTGATTCTTGCTTTATATATAACATGAATAAAAACTATCGGAGATTAGTAAATTAGCTTGTAGAAATCGTACTTTTTCGCATTGCGCTGGTCTCAGAGAAATTTGAGCAATGTAATTTTCTCTTAGTTACAAATCAGATAAAATATTTTGTGGTATTAAGTGATATAGAAATAAAAATATGGTTCAAAATAAGATTTGATTAAAACCACCGCGTATTCAAAAGCGTTAAATTAAATTTTGACCATTTACCCAAATGATAAAACCAAACGTTGGATTTAATTACAGGTTTAAGCAAAGCACGCATAGTAAACAAAAATTTGATTTAATTTAATCTTGCTTTATTTTACTTTTTCCACAACACATTCAAAAATACTTTATTCTTTACTTGTAAGGAACTGCAGGCTGATTTTTTTTGGCAAAGATTTATAAATCATATTGGAAAGTTTATCTAAAAAGTTCATTTTAATGGTGGAAATTATTTATGATAATAGAAGTGTATTGATGCCACTTTCCTATCACATATTTTGCAGCATACTCCAGCCCAACTTCATATAAATTGACAAAATAATAAGAAACCAAACAGGTTGATTTTAAAAAACTGGTTTCTTAATGGCGAATTCTTACTGTGTCTTATTATTGATTAGTCTTGCACAGCCATGAGATCAAAGGCAGAAATGCACGAATGGCTTCTGTTGCATTGTGATTGGCTGCTTGATAACGATGAAATCAAGATAAACGATAACGGGCTGACATTCGATCAAACCTCTGGAGATTCAAATAACAAAACGACCTATGGAACGAATAATGATAAAAAATGAGTTTTGAAATTTTGAAATATTGTTTTTATTCGAATGCGGGCTCCGACATGGGCCTGTAAATAAGAATTTTTAAATATTTCTTTCGTAATATGTAAGATGATGTAAGCTTCGATTATCTTAAACCAGCACTGCTATTTCATTTTAATAATCCCCTCATTTTCGAAAGGCAGTATATAGGCTGTTTCCCACTTGAAAAATGTGTTTTCCAGAAAAAGGGAAGTTTCTTTGAAGTAAATACGACGTTTACTCTAAGGAAAAAAGGCATTTCTTTGAAAAAAAAGGGAATTTCCTCCCTACGACTTTGATCCGGGGCCCTGCACGCCATTCAGCGGCCGTGTCAATTTAGCCTCGGTTATCTCGAACAAATTTTCATTCCCCCTGAAAGTTCGAGATGACAGGGTTCAACTGATTTGAAAGAATAGATCTTACACTTTTGAGTGCGGTAAATTAAATTAAAAAAAGGCAGCAAAATTTATGATTTCATTTAGCTTGATTGTGTTGAAGGCGTGAAACTAATTCTTTAAGGTGATAAATCGCATTGTTATGTCCACTCCTGAATCCATTGTTTTACAAAAACCCACCCTAGCTACTGTTTTTAAACTTTCATCAAAGACCTAATTGAGATAAATTAAGAGTTCCTTGGTTCATACACAATAAAAACCTGCATATAAGAACCTTGTGTTTTGAAGGTGAGCCTATCAAAGGTTCTTATTCTTTGAGTAAATATCTACTCGCTAGGTGCAGAAACTACATTATTCTAATTCCCAATGACTGTACAATCTTTCTTATAGTTTCTTCAAAATTACAGCATTTTTTAGAAATATGTATGCGGAATTATACAGTAGATATATGATAAAAGTTACCCATTTTGTTATTAGATACATCATAATAGGCATTGACTAGAGTTGGAGGAAGATCCCACCTAAAACAAACAAGAAAAAATATTACAAACAGCTGAACAGCGCTATTCAAAAATGGTAGCAATTTATCAATGTCATACTTCAGATGTACACTTAACGATCCATTTAAAAATAAATTTCACGTGTTTCGTTCAACACATGTGTAGACTTCTTTCGTTTGTGCGGAGAAAATATACGCTGCGGAGGAGTAGAGCTCAGAAAAACTTTCCTCCTCGACAGATAAAAATATTTTCTTGACAGGATATATTTCCTCCGCAAATATATATATATTTTTCTTTTGGAGCAACATGAGTAGTTACTTAATAAGAAACTATGGGCTGATTTTCTGGCAAACGTTTGCTGGTATGTTTGAACATTGATTTAAAAAGTAATTTTAAGGATGGAAATTATTTCTCTAATAATAGAAGAACGTTGATATAGTTTTTATCACATTGTTGGCACCATACTTCAGCCAAACAAGGCTTACACGCTGTTTTTTATAAGAAACCACTCTCTAAGAAATTAGACCTAAAATCGAAAAAAGTAGGAACTCCACTAAGAAACTCCACTTTTTACAAAAAGTTGCTTTTCTCATAAAAAATGTGATTTTGTGTTATCCAGCAAGATAAATAGGCTGAAATCTGATGTTAGAGGTCTATTGACCCACTTAGGCCCGTATTACATATTATTTTATTAAATGGTTTGCAAGCAAAAGCAAATTCTTTGTCTCTAAGATTTACTAGCGTCTAGCTACCCACAAGAAACGTTTTTAGAAACTTTTAGAACTAAAATCAATCAAAAGATTAAAAAACTGGGTTATTAAACCGATTTCATTTTCTTACAAAAAGCGCGTATTCTCAAACACCGGTTTCTTGCTAGCGGGGGTCATAAAATAATTTGATACTTACAAGCGTTTATTGACAGGTTGATTTATTGAATCCAAATTTTTCTTCCTCCTCATTTTATACGAATTCATAATATTTTCGAAATAAGTGTTTTCTGAAACCAAAAGCTGAAAAAGAGCAAGTCAATTACAAATCAAAAATAAGCTTATATCATTGATCTATTTTCCTTTCTAGCAAAATTATTGCTTTGAGAAAACTCTGCAAAATGGTAAGAAATAGACAGCTCTCTCTATCTCCTTTGATGTGGGGTGCAGTTTTTCGTTTCGTTTCGTTTCGTTTCGTTTCGTTTCGTTTCGTTGGGTCCAAGCCCACATTTGCTGCCATACTTTATTCCATAAGAAACATCCTTTACCAAAAAGACTAGGCTGCAGTTGAACAAAAAATGAGAACGAAATAGAAAATAGCTTCAAGCTGGGATTCAAACAAATAGAAAAATTCGATGTTCATTTCGGTGAAATAATTGAAGACTTTAATAGTATATATTTATAAAAATATATTTATACAGCACCGTAAATTGGGCCAGTGTTTACTCCAAAAAAGTAGTAAACACTGGCTCAATTATACAAAACAGTTAAAACTAAAATTGACCAAAAGTCAATTTTACGAAAAAACCGTGTTTTGAAAAATACAGCGTCTAAACAATGCATGTTGCCAATTATAAAAGCGGTCATGTTTTTTTGATTTTGTGATGAAACTGAAGGATTATAAAATAAGATAAGATAAGACATTTTAGCTTGTAAGCTATCAAACAGCCTGTAACAGGAAACAAAGCATCTTTTATTTGAGCAGATAAACTGTGTAAACGTAGAATTAAAATATAAAAGATCATCGAATATTTTTCAAACTCACATCTTCGTATATTTTGTTTAGCTTCGAATCATCTTTAATATAATCTGGATATGCAATATCATAAATCATTCCACTTGCCTGCAAAGATAAAAAAGATATTTTGCAAACCTTAATTGTAAAGTGCACAAGGGAGAGTGATGCCACGGCGAGCAGAATAGATTTAGTGAACGGAAATGTTTTTGGGACTACGACCTTTACATTAGATAGAGATGCAACTTTACTCTTTACTTTTGTTTATTTGTTTGTTTGTTTGTTTGTAATTTTATTTTAATTCGAATAAATAAATTCTAGTCTCTAAAAGAAACTAATCTAATTCGAATATATATGTTAAATGGTTGAATACAATTTTAAATAAATAATTATTTGCATTACTTGCATTCTGCTTATTATCTTTGGAGAAGAATAAATGATACCGCTATGCTTCGAATTGACACCCCCTTCTTTTAAACGCTCCCCCCAAAAGGTAGAAATTTAATAAACGTCCCTTTATTTAAGTGCCTCCTCTAATTAACATCCTCCAGAGCGCTTTTTTTAGTTCCTCTTTAAGTCCTCAATCCTCCCCAATCAAATTGTCAGAACAAATAAGAAGCACCCTTCGGAATCAAACGTAACGTGGGATTGACAAAGGACTAATTGCAAGTTCTATCATAGATTATGAATAGTGGAAACATCCAGGAAAAACCTTTTCAACTTTAAAAACTTCCCTAACAAATTAAAATAGAAAAAATTTAAAAAGAGTAAGGGTCTGTTTATGGTTGCTCAAGCACTAGGGCTACCCTAGCAAAAGGGTGAAAGTTAGATCGTCTTTACAAGCATAATTTAATATCTATTAATTTCAGAAAATTGTTTCTCTTATTCTTTTCAGCGATTGGAGACAAAATGAAATGGGATTTTGAGCGTTTAAGCAAATAATTATTCGGCAAATAAATTAGTGGCCACTATTTTATATTCATCACGAAACACTAACAGAACAAATACAAAATAAAAGTCGACACCACAGGGAGCATGTTAATGCATAGATACAAAGTTTAATAAACGAGATGCGAAGATACCATTTTGATACCCAAGCTTGCAAATATAATGACCGAAGCAACCTCTGCAATCAAGTAAAATTTACTTTTCGTTCAGCTTTGGTCTTCGTTTCGGCATCCATCCATTCCAGAGAGTTAATTCCCTGGATAAATGTTTTCTTCACTCCATCAATTATCTTACTGCCCTAAGAAAGGAAAAAATTTACGATAAAGCATTGATACCGTTTATCAGAAATTTTATTGCTGACTTCAAAAAACCTCATTTGTAACATAAAAATAATCATTTCCAAATTTGAAAAATAATTATGCGTTTTGTAACTGAATCTCCAATTGCGTAGGCATTTTTCAAAGCAATGTGCACGGTAGTAGAGTAGAATTCAAGCATTTTTAATAGGAATTTTGTACCAAAGATTAATTTGCTGCACGCTACATTATCAAATTACCATTCATTACATGTGTCAAAACAGGCCTAATTTTAATTAGGTGCAGTGCAAGATGGCCTAATTTTTTTCTTTAAAACGCTCACAGCAAGACGAATTGAAATAAAACCATTAGTAATGAACAAAGTATATTTCCAAGGTGGAGGGGAACATTTGTTCCACTTCAACATTTCGTTTTATTGCAGACAAAGAAGCTGCAATGAATTTTGTCACAGGTTCCACATCAAATGATCTCGGCTACATTTCGGTAGCAAGTTAGATTGAAGCCAATCAGAGACAGTTATCTGGAAATTTCGCACTCTGAATGGTGCGAGCAATTTTTGTCACAGCAGGACAGTTTCTTGCTGTAATATTATTAGTTTCAGTTTAGACGAACAGGGTATGGCGGTAAAGCAAAATGTGGCTGTGGGTAATAGTGAGATTTACGAAATAAGTCTAGGTTTTTTGTTAACATTTCAAGGAGAAACAGTTCTGATTGAAAGTGTGCATACAAGCATTTAAAAACATGTTAACTTTGCTTTCCAAGTAACAGAGGCGAATTCTGTAACAATGGTGAAATTGACACACTGGCTTCAAAGCGAGTATCCATCGAGAACAAAGCGAAACTCTCTCAACTGGAAAATGAAAACATCTCCTCCGCAGCTTTGTTTGTTTTCGTTTTCACATGAAAACATCTCCTCCGCAACATTGTTTTTTTTCGTTTTCCAGTTGAAAGAGTTTTGTTTTGTTCTGAAACTAACGTGTCAATTTCAATTAGTGTGTCAATCGCTTTGAAACCAATTTGTCAATTTCACCATTGTTACAAAATTCGCCTCTGTTTCCCCAGTTACATAAAAGTATAAATTTGTTTCGGTGATGATAAGTATCATGAATTTTAAGAATATTTCATGATTTCTAGATGCATTTATGATCCCCCCTTGCTAGCTTCATAAGCCTTTTCTTCAGACCAGATGCTATCTTCCGAAGAAATACAAACAAAACAAATTGAATCTGATCTGAGCTTCATTTTAATATACAAGGATCGTTTTCAAAACTAATTACGGGAAATGAAAATCAAAGCTTTAGTTCATTAAACAAATACTAGATATCGCCTATACCTTAAACATTTGCTTAAAATTAAGAATTGGTGAAAGAAACACGGATTAACGCTGATAGAAGTCAAACTCATCACGAAAAAATCTCACGGTGCATTTGGATAAGATTCGAATTTCAGCTATAAGCTAATTGCAGATTCAATATTACAACCCATCATTATTTTGCTAAATTGAAAACAAATAATTTGTTTTTACTTTCTTATGAAGAAACTAAAGCTGGTATACATTATCAAGATGCAGGTGGTGTCGATATTAACAAAGAATATGTTATATTATTGATAAGAATCCAACAACTCAAAAAATGTTCCCACGTCTTAGAAATTAAATGCTATGATTAGCAAGGTATGCAAGTAAGACCTCTGCATTTGTGCTAGTGCGTTTTTGTGGCTTTAAACATTTACCCACGTTTGGCCTAAAAAATCTGTCCACGTTTGCAAAGCTGCTATGGAAGAGAATTAGTTTTGATAAGTTTGTTTTACCTGACGTTGATACAAGAGACATCAACTTAAGGTTTGATACCTTTGGGACTTAGTGGGGGCTTGCCCCCAGAATTTTGTGTGACAACAATCCTTTTTTCCATTTTTGCTAACTATGAAACAGTAGATGGTTTAAGAAATTAAATTGATGTCTAGTGACAGGCTCTCAGTTTTTATGCTTAATTGGTTTTCTACCTAAAGATATATTGCATGCAAAGACACTTAGCTGAAATTTGAAAAAGCAACTGCTAAATTAAACTTTATTTTCTAGCGTTTAATGTTCACCACAATTTGTCCAAGGCCACACTCACGTTTCTAAGACCAAAAAGTGTAGCCAAGACCACACTAAAATAGGCATTGCGTAACCAAGCCCTTTAAATGCCCCGAGATGGTCGAGAATGCCTCTTTTATGCTCAAGAAAAGATGCTTCAGTTGATGCCTTAAGCATGTCCTTAATCTGCCTATTGAACAGTCTTGTCTACATCAACAAAATTTACTAGTTCTATGCCATGCAGTGACGAGAACGCCAAATTCTGGGGATTTTGATTTTGAAGAAGAATCAGTTCGAGGTAGAACAAAAAAAAAGAACTCATAGAAAACAATTCTAAAACGCACTCACCAGGTTTTTGCCTTTCACTTTAAAACCCTGTTCAGCAAATATCCGAGCAGTCGCCATTGCCATGTTTTCTCGGACTACCCTATAGCATTTGACCCAATGATCAGTGTCTTTGCTTATTCCTTGAGATACTCGGCGAAATTGAAAATCAGCATTTCTGAATTTTGAAGACAAGTGAGGGCCATACTTTTGTACGACTACCCAATTCAAATAGTTTGACAAAACTCTGTAGAAAAAAATTAAAATTCAACATTAAAATTTTTCGTTACATTTATTGATGAGTGAGTTATCGTATTTAACGTGCCTAGCCCGCGAAAGTCTCGAGATGATTTGTTTCCAGCAGGGGACACGGGTCATACAGTTTCAGGCACATACACTTGCTATTCTTGCAAAGTATGGGTTTCTGCGCTTGGCGCAGGGGGGCCCACCAGGGCGAACCCGGTCCTACCTCTCGACGTGACCACACCTCGTGATTCCTTTTGCCTTTGCCTGGAATTACAGAGAGTTAGCAGCTCTCCTCACAC
>JAYJMH010045651.1:0-14356 GCA_036873815.1 Phacellophora camtschatica
TTCCAATAAGCATTGATTGGAATTTTGAAGGGTTAGCTGTCATTTTATTTTCTGAGAACCATTTTAAACAAGCAGTGATATTTGTCCAAATTTGAATATGTAAATCTTGTATGTCTTTAGCAACAACGGATATTGTGTTGTCATCTGCAAAGTTGCAGAGCGTTCCGTCTTCTATATACATAAAACAAGTCGTTTAGGAAAATGTTGAACAGGATTTGACCAAGTATGGATCCTTGGGGAACCCCATTTGTTAAGAATTTTTATGAGCTGTAATAGCCATTTATTTTTATACTATGTTGTCTATTAGATAAATAGCCCTGTATCAGTGTGAGAGCATTTGTTGTTAAGCCATCAGCATTATATATTTTTACTGATTAAAGAAACGAAATGGACTTGGAGCAAGTCTATATTGTGGGTGGTATGGGTTATTTTGACTGAGAAAATTCGTAGTTGGGTGCAGCCTAGACTACGCGTAGACAAGGATTGGGTAGGGTTTTTCATTATTAACACTATAGTCGCACTTGTGTGTCGAGTCAAATTCAATTGATCTTGATTCTAATTCAATAAGAAACAAAAACGCAACCAAAACTTGTCTTCGATTCAAACATTAAACTGTTGAACTTGGAGGATTCAATTAATTTGGTTGCCTTGTCAAGAGGGATTTTCGAAAAGTTTTTTATAAAATGTTTGAGGATGTCTTATTTAAAAGCCATTACAAACTGTTTCAAATTATATATGATTCTGATTTTTAATTACGCAAACCCTAAAGTCTTTTCTTTTGACATAAGAATAGCTTATACAGTTTTTCTGATAAACCTTTCTTTCCAATTTAGGATCTAAATAAAATGAAAATAATTTATGTAAATTGATTTTTTAACCAGTCATATTTGTGTTTCCTAGCTATAACTGTTCGTCTTCTGACACGAAGATTTATTGGTGAATATGACCCCAACTTGGGTAAGTCAAACACGGTCGATATATTATGTTTATGTAGACGATTTAGCAAGGCCTTCCGCGCAAGCCAATAAACAAATTTATCAGGACAAATATGATGAGTATGTGTCTGTTTGTGGATGTTTTGCTGTGTGTGGAATGCTTTGAGACATGATTTGGAGTTTAAGAAAGGAAAAATGTTCTGTGAGGTTTAAAGAAAGGAACGGAACATGGTGGCCTTTGGAATATTTGTTTACAAAAATGTCGTTGGAAACCAAGCCTCTTTCTAGGAACCCACAACCATGAGTCTTGTCCCTCTTGTTCATTGAAAACTATTAAAACTTCTTGTGTATGACAAACCAATTATCCAATCTCAGAACAAATCAAACGAGCAGTGGGTTTGAGGACATGTGCTGTTGAAAATTTTACTTTTACTATTTGATTGTGTTTGTGCTTCTTGTGGCTGCAGACATTGCAAAACGGACTTGGAGAAGAGAAAAACTATAATCAAATTAAGAGGGGGGGGGAGGGATACAGTGCAAAAATATAAGGGACAAAAACAAAAATGACAAAAAACCAGTTTGGGGATGGGAAAAGGTAAAAATAGGCTGGAGATCGGAGATCCTAGAGGTTTCAAAGGTTGGTGCAGCGACGGACATTCTTCTTTTTGTAAAGTGTTACTAAAGGTGCTGAATTGAATCCAATAAATCGGCCAAATTTTTCTTTGTAAATTTAATACGTTTTGGTGAACAAGAACAAAATTGCCGATCAATTCAGTTTCATTATTGAATAACTCAGTTTTTAGCTGTATTAAAAGCACAGGAGAACCTCTCTTTTTATTGATAATCCAAAAAAAACCAAATATTTTCCAGTTCAATTATGAAAAGCCGACAAATCATTGTTTTAGCTCCTTTCTCTGTTTCATTTTGTGATTTCCAGAGTTTGGTTTTGCTTTCAAAGACAACGTTTGAATGGAGGCAACGTAGGCCTTTGTTGTGAAATCTTTAACATTGATAATGTTGTGAAATATTTTACCTCGTACAGATTCAATTTACCCACGGTTGACAATCAATAAATCGGAAGAAATGCCACCGTAATACCATGGATCAGGTGGTGGCTTTGGGCCTTTTGGAAGCTTCTTTTCTGTTGCGCTTTTAAATCTTAACAGTTGCAAAATCTCTCAGCCGATAGCAAACAAAGAATCCTTTTTTTGTCGAGAGCTTAGAAACCCAAAGAAAGATAGAGTCGATATATTTAACATCGAAGCTTGTATCCGTTAGCTTCTGAAATTTTAATTACAATATTTGCGTGACCAAATGTTTATCAGTGCTTTGTGAATTTTACTTGTCCAGGTTTAATTCTTTAAAGACTGGAGATCAGAAATTTTTAATGATAATTGTGTATGATAACAGCATCTGATATTATACTTGAATCCATTATCAGGGCTGTTTAAAACATTCGCTGTCTTGTTTCTGAATATCATAAGAATGTGCTCGCCCTGTTAAAGAATGTGTGAACATACTGATGTACCCAACGCGAGACAAATATTAGTAAAATCGTGTAGGGTCGCCGAGAGAAATTACGGGCCCCTGGGAAATTTTTGAGGGCCCCCTTTTACTTCTTATTTTTACTGTTTATCTACTTATTTTTCTAGTAATCTTCATTCACTCGGGCCCCTGAAATTAGCATTTGCTAACCGTGCGGGCCTATTTCCTCCCTTCTCAGTTGGCCCGAAATCATACATTACATACTACCCTTTGCTGTTTACCGAATATTTAATATGTCTACTACCTTTTGCTGCCATTTACGATAATGTGGTATGTTCAGGTATTCAAAAAAATGACGTTTTTGCTTAGTTTTTAACTGTGGGAGTTGCAGGAGTCCTATACTTTGTGCCTTTAGAAATAACAGTTGCCATGTTGACGAGAAACATTGTATAGAGTAACGAGAAACATTGATTTCCTTGTTGTAATGAGTTGAATTTTTGCTCCACAGAAACCTCATTGAAATACATCACAAAGATCAACGGAGAGGAGACAATATCTGAAATAATGGACACAGCGCACAGGGTATGGTTCATATACCGGTTGCACCAACAACAACAAAAAAGGGAACACCTTTGACGAGCTATCAAAAATCGTGTACTGCACGGATTACAATGGTTAAAGTTGATTTTCACGTCAAAAGGATTAAACTAGTTAAAAACGATTTTTGGCGATTTTTATCGATGCTTGTTCTTCCATTATAAACGATTTTTGAAAAGTTTCGATCTCACAGAATCTCGAAAACACGTCTGACCTAAATATCAACTGTACCTATTGTAATCTGTGCAGTAGGCCTACACAATCTTGGTAGCTCGCGTAGCTCGTCAGTCAAAGATGTTTCGTTTTTTTTTAGCGCACTAGGTATTTATTGTTTCCATGCGCAATTCAGGGGGGCATCCATAAAGTATATACGCGCTAATTTAATTATTTTTTAACCCCCCTCCTCTGTACCAAAAATAACAAAAGAAAAGGCTGAGAATGACAATAGATGTTCGATTTCGGTTTATCCCATCACCCCCTCGTTAGTGCGTACGTACTTTATCGATGTACCCCAGTACCTTTTTTGTGTTAGAACTTTAAGGCTGAAATTTTTCAAAATTTTAAGTGCATGTCAAGAACAACCCAAAAATTTTAATCTGCACCATTTTATCTGATTTTCCTTTTATCTGATTTTCCCGATCTTATGTCCCGCTCCCAAGCGGCCGGCCACCACCGGGGCTAAAATTCTGTCAGGAGTTGCGCAGTCATTTCACAATCTTAATTTCATTGGGATATTTAATGGCATAGATAATGTCAAAACTGGAAATTAAATTAATCGTTTAAGCAACCAACTTTAAGCAATCGTTTAAGCAATCTTATCGTTTCTAGTGGGTTTGTTTTTCTGGATAAATATGAAGTGAGACTTTTAAATCTATAATGAAATCAGTCTAAATTTAACCATTTTAATTTGAATTTTTTTAATTCAATATTGGCTATAATTTCATTTTCAGTGTGACGAAGACAAAATACTTCCATGTGCAGAGTGGGCCGATTCTTTTGTTTTGGTTTATTCCATTGTGGACAAAGAAAGTTTCAAAGAAATTGCGCGAATAAAAAAGATCATCGATAAAAACGTCAATTGCAACTTGAAACCGATCATTATACTGGCAAACAAACTCGATTTGCTTACCGCGCGGCAGGTCTCTTACGACACTGGTATTCAATTCGCAAGTGAAGTTGGTTGTCCTTATCACGAAATTACCGCGCGGGAAAGTTATGCTGGCGTTGAGAAGGTGTTTCATACGATTATTGAACTGACCCTGCGCTGCTCAATGATAAAAGACCAAATAAGTAAACTGTGCGTGCCGGTGACGACTAATAACAGAGAAGGCAGAGAAAGAAGACCGTCTTTCAAAAGTATTGTAAAAAACCTTACGCGGCAAAAAGTTATAAAAGAGATGAAAGGAATGAAAGAGGAATCGAACAGCGACGAAAAAAGTGATTTTTCTAGCAAGAAAGACTTAATTTCTAGTCGAAACACCAAAGAAAAATCTGACAGCAAGGAAAATCTCCTGAGGAAGCACAGTGACAACGCGGTGGATATCACTGCACCAAATTTTACTCGTCAAAGGAGCAGTACTTGCACTTTCTAATATTTTGCGGGTTTATTCGTGTTGTGCGTGAATAATCATTCAGTTCAAATAAGCGTTTTTCTCTGCTAGTTTTTCCCGAAAGTCAATGAGCGCAATCTAACACATTTACGCAAATTCGAGCACTTTTTGTATGTTCGTATTTTCACGGGCTTTTGGAATTGTGGTGTTTTCTATTTTTTGGTTTCCCATCACCCATGTATTTTATTGTGTCTCACTACCCTTGTTATTTTTCATTTTTGTGTATTATATTTGTTGGTGTTCATCACCCATGTATTTTTATCGTGCCCTACCATACAAAAATAGAAAACACAAAAACTTCAATTGAAACGTCATGTTAAGACCCCGTTTACACGAGACCTGGTCTAGATCTGATCCAAAACTATCCGTACACTTTTGGATCCGATCCTTACTTTTGAGAGCGTTTACACGGGATCGGATTCACAACTATTTGCATTTACACGGGAGCCGATCCAGATCGGATCCAAATGTTGTGAGAATGCGCATTGCCAAACATTTTTGCGGGAAAACAACAAAGAGTTAACAAAACGTGAACTCGTATTAAACTTGCATCACAACAAGACATCATGGCTGCTGACAAAGTCACAAAGCTCAAAGTTAAAATAAGATTGCAACATAACCATCATCCACCCCAAAAATTTTCTTTTTAAACATTCTTGGCTCCATCGTTTTTTAGCTGCTTTTTTTTTACAAACTATTATTTAGCGGTGTGCTTTTGATATGTTTTTTAGCTTTCTTTGGTGCCAAAACCACATAAACAAGAAGTCATTTTGAAATTGCCTCGAATTCGAAATTTTTAGTCTCGTTTCCTATCCGAACATTTCTGGATCCGATCTGTACCAGAGCTACCTGTTTACACGAAAGACCTGGACTGGAACGGATCCAAAGCGATCATAAAAGTGTTCGGATAGCAGACCCAAAAGTATACGGATCCAAGCCGTCCCGTGTAAACGCAAGGGCTGTCCGCACATTTTTCTTACTTTTTCCACATCAACTAGAGTAATCTATTTCATAATTCGGGAAGTGGCAACACCTTTGATAATGCGAACTAGTTTTATTGTGAATGGTGATCATATTGTGTTGAGAACTGAAGGATCTCTTTAGGGATCTACGATTTTACGCTTTCAGTTTATCTTTTGGAAATTAACCATCAAAAATAAAAGGATACGAGGAGGTTCTTGTTGACGCTACCGTCGTCATTGCTTAGGGTTCCTAGAGAACAATTTGAGACCGGGGAGGGTGCTCGAATTAAATGACTTGGAGGTTCAACTGCAGGTGAATTGCAATTTTTAAAACATTCTTTCGATGCGAAATAAATCTTTTGAGTCTAATGGATGCATTTTGCATATTTACCCCTTGTTGCTTCTCCAATACGTTGCATTTTTGGTAACATCGTGTCGTCAGGGGAAATGAGTTAAGATTGTATTGAGAAACTTCATGTTGCACGAATTAGATACCTAAATGAACTCTGGCAAAGGGGAGAATTTTGTAAAACAAAATATTTAGGTATGACACATGAAAATGCGATTTAAAATTGAAAAGAATAGATTTCACACTAACGAGTGTAGTGTACTGGCCGGTGCCCGAAGGGCTTTTTTCGGCTCATGTTACTGGGGCTCCATTTTATTCAGCAGACCCCATTTTTGGGCCCCTGCAAGAGTTTTCCTGGGCCCTAAAAGGTAGGCCAGTCAAAATAAACACAAACTAGAGCAAAACAATTATATTTTGATTTCTTGAAAGGTGCGAAATCTATTCTTAAGGGGTGATAAACAATATTATTTGGGGTAATAAATTGCAGTGTCATTCTCAGAACTGAATCTTTTTTGTTACACAACTATTTCTTGCTGGAGAGAGGAGTTAGGGTATAAAGTTAACTTGCATACATCTCTCCATTGAAATATCTTCGATTTACCGATTACTTGTAAATGTTACCAAAACGTCAAATTTTAACGTCGAACGTCGAAGATTTTAATATTTCACTCAATAAATATCGATGTAAATGATAACTGATTACAGTTGGTTGTTAGTTTTGAAATAAATTGTAGAAATTATTTTTAGGAAATATGCTGTAAATTGGTTTGATTGCGTCTTGTCATTTTGTTTCTTATGTTTTCCCGAAACATGGCCATAAGAGAGAATAATCTTATGTATGACTGTGCAGCCATTAAGGCTGGTTTCCATTTAGCCGCAACCAACCTTTAGAGAGAACTCTCCCACGTGTGCTGCTTTGCTGCAAATTTTACTGAAGACACTCCTTGCACATCAGTTAATTTGTTGTCTAAGGAATCACGTGGGATACAAAAATATCACACTTTTTAATTGAGAATGTCCCAGGGGTTATTAAATCAATCATTGTTTTTCTAAATATTTGCCATTACAACAGAGTTATGTCTCTGGAGAACGAAGGAAATGTATTTATAGTTGTGTGGGTTTTTTAATTCATCTAAGTCTCGAGAATGTTTTCGGTTGGAAACTGTGCCTTAGGAATAGTTAAAAAATTGACTATTAGTGTTGGAAAAGAACCATTTTATCGGGGACGATAAGCAAAAGGGTAGCTGTAATTGTTCTTTATTCTGGCCGGTTGACAGTTAATCCATTTAAAAAAAATTGCATGAGTAGATTTCACACCTTCAACGCAACCAAGCTCGATAATAAACGAAATCAAAAAGGTTTTCTGTCTTTTTATATTTTGATTTGATTTGATTGAGTGCACAGTCAAATCGCAAATTGTATGTTTGAAACCGGAATATTTTGTTTTAAAAAATTCGTTCTTGTTTTCCACGAGCAAAATTCGTTAAACTTCCGCAAGATCATAACAACTATAGACCAAGAAAACTGCAACATTTTCGATCAAATTCATTATTCGAAATTTACAAAGAGCCGTCAACCTCATTCTTTCATCTCCATTTTGTCCAAAATATTCACTGGCTCCTTGTCAACTGCTTTCACTCTCAACTTTGTCATTTTGGAGAATCATTTTATCGTTGAGTTCTTTGTCCATAGTTAGTATCTCGTGGTTCACTTCTTTTAATTTTTGATCGGTTTTAACAGTTTCTGGTTCTGTGGCTTTGTTTTCTTTTTCGCTGAAATGATGGCATTGATTCAACCCACGGCGATTCCTTGCAATTTCAATCGCGATAAATTGTATCCGTGTCACTGAAACGAAAAATAAATGTTCTAAATGATGTTTAGCATGAGTTCATCTTCAGCCTAACCTTATGGAAATAGTAGATTTGATAAAGTCTCATCATTCCCAACCTGACGTCATTAGAATTTAGTCATTCCATCTGCTTTTTATGTATAATTTTCTTTGTAAAAGTATTTTTAGTCACACTCTGATGATAACAAAAGTTTTAAAGACCTCAGTGTGCTTAATAATTTGAAATATTCTTGAAACTTTGTATCTGCTTCGTTTTTCTACATCCGCCCTACCATAGTATCTTTTTACAGTTTTATTCTTACCAGAAATATATGTATATATATATATATATATATATACATACCTAAGATAGTGTTGTCTTCTGAGTATCCACCAGAGCAGTTAATTCTAAAGAAAAAATATCCCAAAAAAATAGAACATTACGTATAGCAAAAAACGACTAAAAACAAGTATCGACAAATGTAAAAAGCATTGGATGAACTTCATCCTTGTCATGGTTTGGTGCATGAACAGAAAGCATTTTGGTTTGGTGCATGAACAGGAAGCATTTGGGTTTGGTGCATGAACGGAATTGATATCAGAGAGCATTGGTGCATTGTAAATGTTGAATAAAGTATTGAAATTAATAAATGTTGAAGTGACAACGAATACCAATAGATTTCATTAATTTGGTAAAATAGTTAATCAGAAAAAAACGGCATTAATACAACGGAAAGGTTGTGTCATTTGAATAAAAAACGAAACATAAAGTATAGTACCTCAATAGAGTTCCAAAATTGTAATCTTCCACCTTGTCTTTGAACAGTTCACAGAAGGGTCTCCATCGCTGAAAACACATATAATTAGTTTGACTGTTTAATAGAAGGGCCTAGGATCCTAAAATCCAAAGTTGAGTCGCAAAGAATGCTATACAAAGGATTTTCTCCGACCATGGACTGTAAAAAACGTGAGTTGTTGTTTTTCCCTGTGTACCTGTTCCCTGTGTCCTTGTACCCGTGAAGGTTAAGGGGTACAGAGATACACGGGACGAAGAACAAACCTTCACGGGTACAGGGACACTGACGTTTCTTAAAGCCCATGCTCCGAGAAGATCTTCGTAGAGAGATAGACGTCAGTGGAATCTAATTTGGCAGGTGCGGTGTCACAAGTATTCTTCAGCTGTTTACATGGAAAATCGTAGCTCCTAGTTTCAAGATCATTCGAGGGGACGATGCAGCAGAATTTCGAGAAGAATTTGGGGCTCCCTTATAAACGAAGCTCAGAAAGACGATAAATCGTCGGTACCACTAGGATCTTTCGGGCAATAGGATCCTCCGTCTGTCTTGTAATCAAGCCCTTGAAACAATGATGTTTACCAGGGCAAAATATTGCCAAAATGTTATTGTCGTATTGATCTCGCACTGCTTGGAGAAGTTTATCTCACATTGCTTGGAGAGGTTTCTCTGCTTAAGTTACTGTTATCTAATCAATTTACAATTGGCACAGAAACAATCAACAAAACAGAAACAATTTCTGAAGAAAAAATATAATGTAATATTTATTACACAATGACATAGTAATTATAACATAACATAACGATTGCTGTATTGTAGCCTAGAAGCCTGTTACAGATCGCTACAATTCTATTTGTTGTTGTTAGGTAGGAGATGCTCCTGAAAAATATGCAAGTTGAAAACCTATAAGGCCACGCGTGATAGGAAGAAACCCAGCATGCCCTGTGATTATAGAAACAGTGTGGCTTAGCTCTGTTTTTCTGAAACATCCCCTTCTCTTAATTCGCATGATACTCAGATTTTTGAAATCATTTCTGCTCTGTCCATTAAATACTTAGAGTCACCGAATAAATTATAAATTTTTATTTTGAATAAACACAAAGAACTTGCATTAACAATGCTGTTTGGTAATTTGTTCCAAATGTCGGTAATCCTCAAACTGACAAATCTTTTTCGACCATCTCTTCGGCATTCCTGTTTTTTCATCTTTAAATCGTTTCCTCATGTTATATTAGCTTCTTGTATCTCAAATAAGCTTTCAGTATCATAACAAACATGTGTGTACTCCCCATTTTAGTGAGGTCTCCCCGTAGTCTTCTGTATACAGGAGAAGGTAACTGGAGTTCTTTCAAGCGCTCCTCATATTCAAGGTTTCTCAAACTGGTCACAGCTTTGCAGCTCTTTTTTGCACATTCTCAATTATTGGTACATCTTTTTTGTACCACGGAGACCATACTACATTGCCATATTCAAGGTGAGGTCTTACCAGGCTTTTAAATAGCGATTTTAATTATCTTTCTTTTTATCAAAACGAGTAAAATTAAGATTCAAAACAATCATGCTTACTGCTTTAGATGCTTCATCTTTCAAGCTTGCATCATTGATAGCATCAACCTAAACAATAACAAACTGTTTGTCAGCAAAAGATGATTAAAAAATTTAACAATGACTAAAAATCATGAAAGGGAGGATTGAGTTTAGAAATTGAAGGGATGTCTGTTCCAACGCTGCCTTATGTCTGACTTCTGAAGATCAAAGGAAAGTTTCCACCACAATCTATCATATCATCTAACAAGCTATCATTTCAACAATTTCGTTTTTTTCGAAAATTGAGTCTTTCAGAACGGCTATAAAATTGCGTAAAATTGCTGATCAAAGAAAAGTTTAAAAGAGAAAATAAATAATTTGTTGTTTAAATTTTATATGGGTTAAATTTATCCGAAATTATTTATTTGAAATAAGATCATTCATTTCCAAATCCACCTCCACCAACGTTGACGCATTTTTTGCAGCGTAAAGCCATCAATCCATTTGCATTTCAAGATAAATCCAAACACGCTGATCATTTCTTAGGTGAGGTATTGTATAAAAGAGGGTGAAACGAAAAATCTCCTTCCATTTATTTCAGATTTCTTAAACTAGGGATTACTTTTATGCATGTTATATCTCACATTGTTATTCAAAACTCACAAAGAAAACTTCGTCAGAACTTCAAGATTTGGATGGCTTTGTAGGCCATTTTGCAGCTGTTCTGTAAGACTACGAAGTAAAAATAAAATGGCAGTCTTCCATTAGGTACCCTAAGCAAAAGTATTTCACTGAAATTTCTGCAGTTGCTGCTCTAATTTCCAGAATAAAATACCATGAATGGTCTTCACAATGTCATAAGATATTACACTTTGCCATTTGAGGTTTTTCTTACAATTATTATAGTCACTTACCTTGAAATTTTTAAAGTATCGCTTGAACATACGGTAAATCTGGTCATCAAATCTATTGAGTGGAATAACAGAAATATACACTGCTAGGTGACCAAAAATATGTTCAATTTTTCTAAACTAGACTTCAACTAAAATTTCACCAAAATTTAATTTACAAAAAAATTAAGAGTTATGTGAGGCAATTTTTTGTCAATTTATTTATGGACTACATCTAACATTAAAATAATATAACATTTTGCAAAAAAGGCTTTCCATACATGTATGAAAGAATACCACCAATCATAACAAGAGAATATGAGTCAAAATATTTAAAACAGTATTTCCACTAACTTTGTGAGTCTTAACCTTGATGCATCAAACGAACTGATCAGCTAGAAAAATAAAACTGTTTTAGCTAAATAATACAAGTACAGTATGTACATTACATCTCATATTTTACAGAAAACAATTTTGCAAAGATGATGTAAAGGTACTTTTAGTAAGTTACATATTGCAAGCTACCAAAACCAAAACTTTATTTTAATTTTGTGCATATCCAATAAAGTGCATATCTAAAAGCCAGAGTATGGAAACTTACGTTAAAATGAGTTTCTGCATATTTAAATGTCTTCATGGCCCACATTTGTTCATATCCACCCTAAAATATCAATCATGGAAAGTAAAATAGTTTGGTGTATTTTAACTTTTTCAAGATATACTATTTGAAGTCAGAGGCAAAAAAAACACAAACAATCAAAGGTTCTCAATCAATAGAGCAGAGCTAACAAATAATACAATGCAATAGCACTACAAGTCCATGTGTGCAGAAAGGCATGCAAGAGCAATCACATGCCATTACCAGTAAAGCATGTTACCACACAAACTTTGATAACAAATTCCTCAAAGCATAACTAAAAATGAAAACCAAGTCACAAATTGGAATATAAGTTTTCAAAAGCCACATATGGTAATGTTTTTATCACAATTTAACAAATCCTGGCTTCAAAATATCAACTGCATATGCACAGTACCTCATTGCCAAATTCTGATGCATTCCTGCTAAGCATATTGGCAGCATTCGTGGCACCATCAGCTCCCTGTAAATAGAAAAATATTACAATAGAGGCTTACAGTATATCTTGATATCACAATCAAATATATTTTACACATGATGAAACACAATTTCAACAGCATGTGCCTTTTATGTTTATTTATAATGCTTATAGCATGCTAAGTGTCTTCATCAAAATGGACACAAAATTGTATGCATATGTTTATTCCGATTTTAAAATCATAAACAGATGATTACTTTGTTTTGTGCTGAGAATACATAGGTATACCACAAAAATTTTTGTTGAAAACAATAGACTGATTTACATGACATAAAAAACATTTTGTTTTCACACAATGATGATTCTTTTGAAATGCGACTTCGCCATTATCCAAAACGTTGCAGCAAAATTCACTACAATGCTAAAGCATGTTTCAAAACATCTGTCATCTGGAAAACTTTTTGCATTCGCTCACTTCAGTTATGTCTAATTGCAACAACAACAACTAATTGCAATCAACTGAAAACTGACATTCAGCTTTATTCATATGTTGCAATTATCTTTAGTTTTAGAAATGTTTTAGCACTGAAATGTTCATTTGAAATTTGGTTACTTTTTCTCTGTGTGAGCTAACCAACCATAAATATATGAATAAGATGTCTATGACAACTTATTTTAATTTTGGCAAATTTAATAAAAGTCAAAACTTTGTCAAGGCGCAAGTAACATGGGATCGTAAAACCAATCTTACAAATTAGCTGTTTGACATAACAATCATACACATTAGGTTATTATGAAAGGGTGATTGTATGCCAAAAACGTTTTTATTGCATTTTGGTTGATTTAAAATTAAAATTAAATAAGTAAAATAAGAGTAAAATAAAATTCCGTGTTTGGTGAGCACCTTTTTCAAATATGAAATGCAAATTTTAAGATGTCATCTGAAGCTTTTGTTTAGTTGCTGGTATGCAGATTTTTAAGCATAAAAATGTTTATTGTACCTGTTTAGACCTCCAAAAAGTCGAGTGAACAAAGTCACCCTGCTGATCAATGAAGTCACCCCGATTAACAGATTTTGTCACTTGCACAAAAAGGATGTCAAAAATTATTGAACTTTATTGCAAATTCAGGACACTTCACCTTCACGTCACCTTCAAACCTAAATACAGTATGTTACACAGTATTTCAAAAACTAAAAAAATATTTAAATTGAATCCTTAACTTCAATCAAAGAGTAACAATTTTGGGTCATTTTATGCATTTTAAATTAACGGACATGTTGCTATAAAGGGGATAGCCAGGTATCAAGGAAGATGTCAAAGAGAGTGAAAGTCAAATATCAGATCCATTAAAAGTCCATATTGATAAATGGTATGCTGTTTACTGAGAACTAACAAGGTATTTGTTTCTTGAGTGTGTAGTAAGAATTGACAGCATGACAACATGAGTGAGTTTTTGCATCCTGTTTTTGCATCACATGGGAGTTTTTGCAAATAATTTCAAGACCACTGAATGTAGATTCTGTATCTGTATGAGATATCATCATGGCATGACAATTTCAGTTTCTTATTTAGACCCAGATTTTGTTAAGATGTTCAGTTTTCAAAATTGCACTCTCAACAAAAGACCAGATCCCAATTTTTCTTTCTGTAATTCTCACTTGTCACACAAGTCACATTTTCATGTCATGTGAGTCACACTACATTATTGCTAACATTTTAGAAAGTAACAATATTTTAGATTAAATTTTGTGCTTAAGTGGGAGCCTAATGACTAGTGGCCACTGCTCAAAACATTCCATCTTAAAAGAAGATAAACTTTATTAAACTAGAAAAATTAGGATTAGTAACTGCAGGTCAAGATTTTTCATTTCTGGCAGTCACACGAGTCACTCGAGTCACACATTAAGAAGCTAAAATTTGCCTAGAATGTGTAAATTTTTTCTGAAAAATATACTATCATCAGACCTTACTGGGAATGGTGTGCGATTGCTCTTGCACGCCTTGGCGCACACCTCCGCTTTCCTAGAAGTGTGATTTGTTGCATGCCTCTATCTGGCATTCTTTATGTTTTTCACAGTCTGTTCATTTATGGCTTGTGTGGTTTCCAGTGTCATTCAGTTGAGGTAATCATCATCAAATTGTTTTTATGTATAATCGTAAATTTCTTACCAAAGTCACAAATTATAAGAGTATTTATGGAAAGCCCTTAAAAACCGGAATTGAATGGAAAATAAAACTTTTATGATTTTATTAAGTAAGTAAGTAAGTAAGTATAATTTTGCCACTAAATTTACAGAAGTTTAAAAATACAATTTAATATAT
>JAYJMH010045673.1:0-14355 GCA_036873815.1 Phacellophora camtschatica
AAAAACGGATCAAAATGAAAACAGAGTGGTGTGTACGAGGCCTGAAATAACGTTCATTTCGGCCTAAAATTGTTATCACACGCCTAAAACCGCCAAGGCGTGCGAATTGCCGCACGCCCACTAAGATTCATATGTACAGGCCTGATGGTATATCTACAGTGTTATTATTGGTGTCAAAAATAGGCTGTATGGCTTTAGATTAGTTGTTGTAACAATAGCATAACTACATTAGTCCTTTACCTATTTAATGATGTTTTGTTAGGCTTCAGTGGGAATTTTTGAGAAAAATCCAGTTGAAAGTTTAAATTTAAAGGAGCATGGCCTAAGTGTAAGCATTGAATTTTACTGTCAACCTTGTTTGGATTAGCCACAATATTTCCACCTAACACTGTATGCTAAATCTTTATGACTTTTGAAAACTTCATTTCTTCAGCCATATCTATTCTGAAAGTCATTTTGCCGTATTTTACACTATAATTCTTAAAAAAGACAGTTCTCACGAGAAAATAAAATTCTCCGATTTTCTCTCAGGACACAGGTGCAGTATGTCATTCCAAAGCTTGGGGATTGAAAGCTAGCAAAGTGTGCATTGTTCTCAGAGAGTATGAGTTAAAAAGCTTTAATATCAGAAAATATCATTTCACTATAATTGCTTGTTTAAATCTACTCACTTGTGGTGTATCCTTGGTTCCACTTTTATCATTTGAAAAGTCAACATACGATAATAAACACTGAAGCAAATGTCTTTCAGCCTCAGGACCAAACTTGTATACAAGCTAAAAAAAATATTTACATTATACATTGATATATATAATGTGACAAAGAAACCTACCCCTTAGTGAAATAATGTTAATAAAAGGATTTTATAACTGCATTATGTAAGAATAAGTTCAAAAAATAAATATATATATATATATAACTAATTAAACTTGTTATGTGACCAGTGTATACCAATATTTGAAGCACAAAGAAAGGCAACTGACAGGAACCATGCTGCTCCAGTGGATATTGCACAACATCAAATGGGGAAAAAAGATGATTTGTTCATGTCTGACCTCAGTGTTTTCAGACATTTCTTCAATATTTTCAGAATATTTTTAGACACATCACTGGTGAGTTTTGCAATATTTTTATTTTATAAACAGACAACATTGTTCCCCACTAACACTAAGGGGTGGCTTCTTTGTTCAGAGTACAGAGAGATTTTAGTGGAAAAATCATAAAACATGTTGATGAATTTTTCAATATAGGCAAAAGTCTTCTAAAACCATCAACCAAATAAGGGCATAAATTATCATAAATGTACAAATATACATATAACTAAAAATTGAAAAATCCTGACAGCAAAACATCAATCATGGAGCAGGTTACTATTTCACTCCATTTCAGCATGGGAATTTCTTATTATTTATTAGGAAAGCAGTAATTATCAGCATTTATTAGGGGAGCACTGTGCAGAGTGCAGCACTTTTTGCTAAGATCTGGGGTGCACCAGCAGCCTACATTCTAGATGCAGGTGCACAAAATTATTATCATACAAATCACATTATATCATATCATATCATATCATATCAATTTATTCATAGAATACATTTTACAATTAATGGAAAAGCATGCATTCTATACAACTCCAAAAAAACCGAAGGCTGTCTGGCTTGGGCCGCTAAAAAATATATATATATATTATAAAAAAAGTAATGTAAAATTTGTCCATTTTAACAAATTGCCCATATCTAGAATTAATAAATCAATATACGATAACAAACGATTTGAGTTTAAAATACGTATATTAATATTAAAAGATTACATAAAATTAAGATGTATGAAACGATTTATAAATGTTTTACAGGAATAAGAAGTCAAAACTAAGTATTTCAATATTTGTTAACGATTTTAGATTTCAAACTAACACAGAACGACTTGAAGTTTGAAATATTTTTGATGGCTGGACAAAGATTATTCCAAATATTTGCACCTTTGTTTAGGTGCATGTGGTCACCCCATTTTTTATTTGCTCTGTAAAGCTGATAATCATTAGTTTGTCTGGTGTAGTAGCTGCGTTTGTTTTGATTTCATTGTAATCATTGAATATCATTGATTTCATAGTAATCATTGAATATATTGGCAGTGCTTTGCAAATCATAATGTATACGTCATCATTTTGCAATCATTTTGGCAATTTTCAATTTGTAAAGATCTTCGAGCTTATGTATGTAAGCTTCTTTGTGTAAAGAATTGGTGGTATATTTTCTGTTTTTAAATAGGAGAACACGAAGAGCCGATGGGAGAATGTAGCGACCACGACCGCCCTCAACTTCTTTCTAGAAGGCTCAGTCAGCCATTTCGCAAGTTGTTTTGCTATTTTCTTGCAGCCCAGTCTGCCAAATGTCTCCCTAAAAACCTTTTAGTACCCCCTCACCCCAATCTTTCAACCCGAGCTCCCCCCCCTTGGTGGCAATGATGAAGTAAAAAGATAATAATATTATTTCGAGTTAAATAAACATTCTAAGTTTACTACATGAATAACACTAAAAGATGGTTTTTGTTTGATGTTGAGTCACCCTCTGGTCAGTAATGTTGGTCAATGTATATATTTGTATACTTCTCACAGGTCGTGCTATTAAAGATGGGGGTGAGAATGGTATCTCTGAACCGCTCATGGCCAGATATCAACGAACAATGACAGAAATTACCGGCAGCTCCAGTGGGCAGCCAGTATGCACATGCACTTGTTTGTTACACGGGTGAGTAGTAAATAACAATGGATGTAACAATCGTTTTAAGACAATAGACATGGAACATGACAATAGTTACTGAACAATTGAATACTTTTAAGAGACAATAGACAAGGGACATGACAGTAGGTACAGAAAAATACTTTGAAGAGATGATAGGCCAGACACAATAAGTCAATGTAATGAAAGCACAGAAGGGGATTTCATAGTAACCGAGTAACGATAAAATATCAATAGATGTAACAATAGAGTAGTGCAACAACAGGGTATTGTTTTAGACAATAGACAATGTATTAGTAACAATTGATAACAGACAATGTTCAGGTTTAACTATAAATCACACATTCACTTGCGGTTTTTCTGTTCAATTGCATATTAAGTTTAATTTTAGCAGAGTTTCCGAGCCTCGGTTTATTGTCCTCAGTTCCTAGATCCACGATTTTTTTTTTCAACAGGCGTCTGCGTGGACAAACACTGACGCGAAAAGAGAGGCACAATTACACATCAACATCGACCAACACGCGGGATGACACCGGAGACAACCACACGCGAGATGTTGATAATACAAATCACAAAAGTTTTAATAGTGGCAGTACCTCGGAGGACGTAGATTCTGCGGAATCGGCAGATAGCCGAACAAAGGTTTGTTGCGTTAACATTTGGTGACGTTTTCACACACACTGCTTGTTGATACAGTTCACATCCGCAATCTCGACTGGCTGTTATCCCGAGCATGTGCTGTTTCGAACAAATTTTAATTTCCCCTCACTAGGCGTTCTTATAAATACATGGCCCGTTAATTCGAACATTCTCTATTCAGAAAATTCTCTATTCCGAACGGATTTCAATTTCCCTTGAGAGTTCAAGATCTTGTATGTCAACTTTAATGCCACTGCAAGTGTCACAAAACTTGGAAATTCAAATCGAATCTTTGTCCCAATGCCCTTATACCTTGTGTCTAAAAAATATCGTACAGCTTTATCGAAAAAACTCGAGTACAGAGCTCTGTGTCATTACACCTGCAATAGAAAACCTGATAACTAGCGAACAATTCGAGACCTCGTTGGGGGAAAATGCAATTGTATGAGCGCGGATATTGTCCATATTCGACATTTTGAAAAATAAAGAACGGAGCAGCTCCACATTGCACAGTTTTTAGGTGTTACATCCTTTCAAAACTGCACCTTTTCAATTGTTGTGTAACGGGCTAACAAAGTCCTAACATCATCTGTCTGGTCACTGCCTCCTGTAAAATCAATGAAAATGTCATTGACTGTGAGTTGTTGCTATCAAAACAGTCAAGGTGAAGAAGTTTTTTCAAATTTACAACTGTGCAAAATTCAAAGAATTTTCAGCAAACGGAAAACTCCCAATATTTCCGCTGCTTCATTTGCGTTGACGATCAATTAAGTCTGAAATTGTTCGTTAGTTCTCGGGCCATTCATTGCTAGCAATCATAACTAGCTTTATATGATCACGTTTGCAATTAAGTTATCAAACCAATGTAAGGTCTTTTGTACACCCAGTATCTGCACAAATATATATATATATATATATATATATGTAGTTAATTTATGCGAAAAATACTTGATTATGACTCAGAATGACACGTAATACAAAAAATAAATTTCCAAATTATGATAATATGACAATCAAAGAATATTATTGCCAGATGGAACAAAACCTAAAAAAGTTCCCAGGTTTGCTGGGCTATTCTGCGAATTCTGTTTGTTACTAGGACGTAAACAATAACTCAGATATATTCCCGAAAGATTAACTTGGATTTTGAAATATCACTCAACCTTCTGCGCTAAGTCTAAGGCGTCCAAATAACAAACCAAAATAAATGTTTTTTTAAGATTTCGAAATGAATTGAAAACATTTTTGGTCTGTTCTGTATTTTCCATGCTACTGCATTAAGTACTTCGGAATTTTGTTATGATTGGGTATATTTTGGCAAATAAGTATTCTCCCCTGGAACGGCCATATGACCCATTGATGAACAAGGTGACCATCATATTTTCAGGGGGTAAATGCATACAGAACTCTACCGTATATTTATTTCAATCATTTCAACGGAATTTTATCTTTTGATTAAATTATTGCTACCCGCTGTGTGTGCTACCCCCTGCAAAATGAAAATTAGATAGTATGTGCTTGTTAATTGGAAATAAATCCGGGCGTGAAAGGGTTTTGGTATACCGTAATAATTCGATTAAGCCCCAAGGGGGGGGGTTATTCAACCTTTGATAGGGGGGCTTATTCGAGAGAGAGGCTTCAGTTGCAACAGTTTTCAATGACTTGATTGTTTTAATTGTGATATTTTTTGCATGATTTTGATTCATAGATTCTACCGACTTCTGATACTAATTCATGTATGATAAAAGACCAAATAGTATGCACCAAGATATTGCCACAAAGAAAGAAGGAAACAACTTTTCACGTATGACATTTAAATTTTTTTAATTTGAAGAATATGCAATTTTAAAAGTTTTACGATCCGAAATCCCGAGATTTCGAGGTTACGATTCTGGGCTTTCCATGCTATTCCTGGCAGTTTCCGTGATTCCGGATTTCATAGACCAAGATGGATTTTCATTTTGTTGGCCTGCGTTCCATGTCGCTGCTGCAACAATCTGTGAATATAGATATCCCAGACCAAAGTCACAGTTGCGGATTTTGCGGACCGATCTTCCGAAGTGTAACAGCATCAATCAATGATTATGGATTTTCTGTATCTCCGTACTTCCTGTATTTCTCTGATTAAGGATCATCGACATTTGATTTATATGGATTCTGGAAGAAGTGTACTCTGCTTGGATTCTACGGACCGTTCATGCGCAGTAAGTTCGAATTCAACAGAAAGAGTCCTTGGAGTGTAGGAGTCCGAGTTTTATCTTATGACAAATATGCTTTCTCTCGTCAACAACAACAACAACATGGAATGACACGCATCATGGAACAACTTTCTGACGATTTTTTTTGGAAATGTAACGTGGCATAAGACTGCATAAAAGATATATTTGGAAATGTCACGTGGCGCTCCTTCGCATTCCCTTGATGTGATTTTAACAATGCAATCCTAGGCCCTTTTCATGTCTCATTATATTATTGCTATGATTCTAATAACAACAATACACTCGTAAACAGCAGAGGCTTTTGGTCAAAGGCTGCGAAGGCGCTCGAGTTTATTTATTATTGCCGATTGCAAACTCCAACTCCAATTTTAGTTAAAAGTCCGCGAAGGTGCTTTGGCCGCCATTTGTGCTCGTTGTTAGACCACAGTCGAGATAACGAGACACAGTATCTCCAGATGTATGACAAGTATTATTCGCTCTTAAAATACATATTTCAAAATAACTTCTTAAGAACGATATGCTATTTGTCATATATCTGGATATGGCACGTGACATTACCTTTACCGTGATCTAACATCAACCACTATTTGTCTCCCAATCATATTGAAAATACATTAGCATAATTTTATGTCGGTTATATATTTATTTTTACTCGAGCGTACCCCCTGGAAATATTGCCATTTAGCTACATTCATTTACATTTCCTTCCAAGGGGCATTGACCGGAAGCCTCGTCTGCTTTTTTGCATGAAGATAATCTTTTGTATTTAACAACCATGTTTTTTAAGAATGTATCATAATAAATATATACTACACTTGCCTCGCTATCATATTGAGGCAGAACAAAATATCTTGGTATTGTACCCAAATTTTTTGAACGAAGTTTGAAGATGTTTCTGGCTTTACTGGAAGGAACCTTTTCGCGCTTTTCTGCATTTTCCCGCGCACGTATCCAGTGCAGATTTTGGCTTCATTTGTACTGGGTCTTGTGTTCATAGATTGAAGTCGACCAAATGACACGCAGACCATCTCCAGATGTATGACAAATAAATGTTGTACATTTTGTTCTTAAAATGGAAGCGTGAAATTCCCTTCTTATTCGCATACTTTAGCAGAAGACGAAAACCTTCGAAACTGTGCTCTTGGATACGCAACTTGCGCGCAAGTCAAGTAATAAGCTATTTGTCATGCGTGCACGCACTCAGGACCCACGCGAGTTTCCCGAGTGCCAGAGTTTCCAAACGCAGAAATTGAGAGTCAAGCTTCGTTGATTGTTTGGGTATTGTCATTATTGTAATAGTTTTAATAGGAGTATTGTCCACTGTCCGAATCGAAATTGGGCGTTTGACTCATTGCCCTCTGAAAACGCTACATGAAACAATGAGAATTAATACATAATGAAGAAGTAATTGTTTTAAAAACCCCCTTTTGATGTTCAGATATCAATGAGTTGCCAATGAGTTGCGATTACTGTTAGGGAGTGTTGTATTCAGCAAATTTGCTTTTAAATTTTCATGTGTACACCCCCTGCTAAAGTTCACTTATCATGTCATTTTGACAGGAGTTCTGTTTAATATTAGGGTGTAATGAGTTAAACACGGAAGGCCAGCCATTGGAAAATGCTTCTGATTCTAATTAAAGTGTATTTGTAAACATTGCTGCTGGGGAGAAAATGGCCTCTTAAGGGAGGAAATCTCCTTCGAATAAGACGTACCCGCAGCCTTGTGTAAACCATACTAGGTAATTTTAAACACCTTTAGAGGCCTTTTTCTATTGTGAAATTTCTGCATTTCTTAAACTAACCCTTAGGTGTTTCCATTGTTGGCTTATTGGTTGTTCGGGGGCCATATGTATATTTACTGAACATTAGCTTCGAGAATAGGCCATTGAAAAACAAGGTAATACGCGAAACGTTTTTCCATTTTTCAAGTTACCTTGTTCCAAGTCTCCTTTTTCTTTAGAACCCCCAAATTTAAAAGCCCAGGGCGTCTAATAGAGTAAATGCGGTAGTGATTTTCGGCTTGTTTTGTAGCCGCATCCTCGTTCTCAGGGCTAACGTTTTTACACGGAACAGTGAGTCTTGCGAACGAGGCTATACCTGATTCATTAAGTTAGTACTTATAGTTTTTAGATTAGTTAGAATCAAGGGCGCCTACCTGTAGTTTTAGCCACTACTCTGAACCTGTTGGTTTTAGATGACAGTCGAGATATTTACACACTCACACCATCTTTAGGTATATGAAAAATATTATTCTTTCTTTAAATTTCAAACTAACTTTTAAGAACGAAATGAGCTACTGTTATTTATCATACCTCTAGGGATGGTGTGTGCGTGCGATTATCTTGCCAATGTTATGGTCGCATAAGTAAAAATAGTTACGACTGCGTCACTGCTTCTGTAGACCGATAAAGATGGCCAAACTAAAAAGGGAAAAACTAACTGAAAAGGTTTACTGGGTTCTGTTTTGGAACTGATGATGATTCGTTTTATCTTCATAGCCCCCCTGAAAAGGTTATGTGATCCATTGATGAACAACGCAAAACGTTTTGTTTTCAGGGAGATATGCATGATAAAGTATGTGTTTATTTTGAAGGTTTTAACACGAGTCTGTTTCTTGAACTGATTTGTTTTGTTTGCACTACCGCCTGCAAAATCAAAACTTGTAGGATTTAGCTGTTGATTGGAAATTAATCCGGACGTGAAAGGGTTAATAAGTGTTGGGCACGTTAGCTGGTGCTATACCCCCTGCGAAATGAAGAATTAAATAGAATGTGCTTGTTAATTGGGAATAAACCGGAGGGTTAAATTGTTCCGAGTCAATAGCGCCAGCGCAGCAACTACATGCTACGGTTCGAAAGGAAACGTAACAGCATTATGACAGCAGTCAGTTTTCTGATTTAACCGAAGGTAGGTGCCCTTCCTGTAGGATTTCATGATTAGATTTACGTAAAATCTCGAATTCGGTTATTCAGCCCCAGGTACGAATGAAAGCAGTGATCAAAATTGCGTAAACCATTCTGCCACATCTTTTGGCAGTTCTGAGAAATTTAAATTTAAATTTAAATTTAAAAAACCAGTCAATAATGTATCTTGGTCCATTTGTATTATGTTGTCTTTATTATTAGGGGGTTGAACTCCAGCCTCCATCTCGAGCATCAACCTCGTTTGCGGTGCCTGCTTCGCTTTTGTGAGTTTTGCTTGGCTCAAACAGCAAAATAAAATCTCAGCTCCCTAGGGATTCTTCAAGAAAAGTGCAACATCAACATTCGGTTGATGGGCAGATGTTATAGTCGAGATTGACACGGCATCTCCAGATATATGGCAAATAGCAGCTATACATTTGGTTCTCAATAAAAATTATTTCAAAATGTGTATTTTAGAATGAATAATGTTTGTCATATATGTAGAGATAATGTGTATAATAATATCGACAATGATCAGACCGAATTCGACAATCCCCAGTTCCGCCCAAAACGTGCACTCTTCACTACCTAACAAGTGTGCCACCCCGATCATTAATTTTTGCAATTTTCCCCGCCCCCTTACTCAAACCCCTATTTGCTTAGCCCCCCGGTTATTACAACCCCCTTGCTTATTCCAACCCCCTTGCTTATTCCAACCCCCTTGCTTATTCCAACCCCTTGCTTATTCCAACCCCTTGCTTATTCCAACCCCTTGCTTATTCCGACCCCCTTGCTTATTCCAACCCCCTTGCTTACTCCACCACCCTTGCTTACTCCAACCCCCTTGCTTATTCCAACCCCCTTGCTTTCTCGTTAGTGAGAAGGGTATGTTCCAAGAAGTGTTTCTTTAAAAAATGTTTCTCGAAGCGAGGTCGTCGAGTATGTCTGGTTGAAGGAATAAACGGATTCGAGGTTATTTCTATAGCGTCTATAGCCATTGTAGTAGGGTATTAGAACATAATAGAGTTAATTAAGGACAAACACCATCTCTAGGCTCATGACATTTATACTTCTTCACTTCGTTCTTGAGGTTTCTTTGAGAACGTGCGTTTTAAGAACGAATGTCATATGTCTAAGGATGGTGTTGTCCTCATCTCCGCTTTGATCTATCTTCGACCATTGTATTAGAAGGTTTTTCGTTTTGTTGCTTTGCAACGGTGATAACCGTAAACCGTAAATAGTATAAGCGTTGTTGTTTCAGGTATTTTATTAATAGTCTATTTTGAATTTTGGATCTCGTAATGTGTTATCGACCAGTTACGAGAATGGCGATACGATCTGTAACAAGCAGCGATACGCCAATTATGAGTGTTAGGGTGACCGGTTCTTGCTGGAAACACCGCCTATGGGAAAACCTGCCCTATTTTGAATTCTGAATCTCGTAATGTGTTATCGACCAGTTACGAGAGTGACGATACGATCGGTAACAAGCAACGATACGCCAATTATGAGTGTTCGGGCCATCTGCTACGAGTGAAAACGTTCTTGCTGGAAACGACGTGGATGGGAAAACACGCAAACTTGCTTTTTCTGTTATCTGTCATAATTTTCAGGAAAGCACCTCAATGGTTTGTGTTGGATCAAAAAATTATCCCACACAATTAAATCACAAACACAATTAAATCTATAAAAACAAATCATCTCTAGCTATATGACAAATATTAGTCGTTGTTGAATCACGCATTTTTCAATAAAACGACTTTGTTAGAGTGTACAACTGTTTTCTGTCAGAGCATAGCACCCGAGACGTAAAATTCAAACATCCTCCGCCGTAAAATTCAAACAGCCTCCGCCGCAGAAGTAAAAACATCCTCCGCCGCAGAAGTAAAAACACCCTCCTCCGCAGAAGTAAAAACCCCTTCCTCTGCAGAAGCAGAAACACCCTCCTCCGCAGAAGAAAGAAATGAATTTGTCATAACAAAAAACAGTTGTTCGCATTGCTCATGAGCATAGTCGTCATAATAAGATATCTCTCAAGTTGAAATAGTATTCCTTCTCGAACTAGACATCCCTGGTATGTACTGGCCTACTGTAAGCTCGCACCTCGGAAATCTACAAATACTAAACGTCCCTAATCCAACATCTATGCAAGTTGTTTAAACATGTCAATGCATGAACATGACATAAAAATATAGAACTTCTCCATTTTCTTAACAAGTCCTGAACCTGTAATTCGTGATTTGTTTTGAGTGATCAACAAACATTACCAATCAATGCTATTTGCTTGCGTTAATTGTCAACAAAGCTCAAAATTTACGCTATCCATCCATCCACAGCTTTCGAATGAGCCGGTTGACTATTGCGTAAGAGCAGCCAGAAAATCTTCAGGTCACACTTCGTGTAACTTGAATTTTCACAGAAAGCATTCAGGATTCTGATCAAATCATTCACAGAAACGTAATCTGCCTCCCAGCGCATACACATTTAGAAACGACTTTTTGCGAATGAAATTTACAACTGTTATTTGTCATATCTCGAGATGGTATGTTCAAAACTTTGATTGTTTGTGTTTCCAGCAAGGATCCTCTCGGTATTGGAAGTCTAAAATATTTCTTCATTTCATATTTGTAATTAGCTCACAGGGTGTCCAACCATTCATGCAGATTAAACGTGAACCCATTTTACCTCCTGGAAGAGCGGTGTGACTTGTTGATAAACAACACGAAACCTAACATTTTCAGAGGGTAATTGCGTTCGTTGATCAATTTGACTCCTGATTTCACCATAGAACGCAATATATTGACGTACTATTATCATCGCCGCTTATCACACGCGTTTCCCTGTGGTTTTTGACAGATCTGACATCAATTCGGCCAATAATACACTTGCTCCAAGTCTGCTTCATTAATCAGTTTGAACAAATTGAATGAAATAAAAATGTCTCTGCGGAGGAGTTTAGTCTATTCAGTAGAGACTATTGTTAATATGACCAGATAACTGGACTCTATATACGCCAATTATTTAGCGTGCATTGCAATAAGGCTTGTGTCTTTCAGCGAAAAATGAAAGTAATTTATGAAGATAAATTGAAAAGACGGGAATCTTCAGTGCAGGCCTCGAGTATATTCGATCATGAATGCCCGACACATGTCATCTCTAGATATATGACAAATAGCAGCTGCACATTTTGTTCTTATAAACTTATTTTGAAATGTATAGGCCTATTTTGAATTTAAAAATATATGTCATATACCTGGATGTGTGTCAACATCTCGACTATGGTGTAATGTTATAAGATGGAGAAAAAATATCGGCGAGAACTGTTCAACTAGGTGTTTGCACTTGAAAGCTAGACACCCTGTGAGTAGTGCTTGGATTATGATGATGATGACGGTGGTGACGTGATTGTTATATGATTATACATAAATTATATCTATACAGCCTCTTATTGCATCCTGAGTACGAGGCTGATATCTATACATATATTATTACCTTGTAAATAATCGTTTTTTGTTACCATGGGAATTATTTATGGAAATTTTTTTCTCCTTTTCTCTTCAGCATTGTTGCTCGTGTATCCCAAGGGGGCAACTTGCGGGTAAACCCGTGGAAAATGAAATAACCCCCCCTCCCAAGAAATTATTGTTATTGTACACAAAAGGATGCAATTGTGCAGATTTTAGTCATTAATTCAATCCAACTTCGTGAAACTGAAAAGGCCACCATAGCTATAAATATTCATCAAACTTTGGAGATATTCCGGGGAGGGGGGGGGCTAATCAAAGCACTTTGGGATACGGAGACGTTAGACTAGCAACACCATACCAGTCGCTTTGTGGCTATTGAATTGAATTGCTAAACGCCATCAAGCCACTGGTAATCGTACAAGAAAAAAGTTGGACAATCCACCTTTTCGAGATAAATCTGCCATGATCGAAATTTGTGCCAGATTCTGCAAGCAAAGTTTAGTATAAGAACCAATTTTTACATTTCTACATAATATTTTGTCAAAGTCACAGCAACACAAAGATTTCATGAGGGATCTGGCCGCAAAAATTTTGTTAGGTCAAGATTTTGTCCTAACATCATTTTCACGGTCAAAGCTCTTACAAAATCTCATGTTTTGATAAAAATTCAAGTAGAAATGCGGAAACTGGTTTTCAGACTAGGCGTCGTGCACCGCTTCCGTGCATTTAGCAGCTCCTTACGTCCCTTTTAGGTACTTTTCGATTCTCTTCCTCGCTCCCCACTTCACGTTTGTCCATGCATCACGAACTCGATTTGCAACTTTGCCTCTTTTACATCGATAAAACTCGACGTCTTTTGCTTTAAGCGCCATTGTTCTCGACGTCTTTTGATTTAGATGCCGTTGTTCCCACGCTAATGGCTTTCTTCTCCATTCTCCTTCGATTTTGCTTAACCGCTTTGTTCTACATCCATATGTGAACAGAAATTTCCACCACTTTGCTTTATCAAAGAATGGTCGCTACAAGGAACAAAATAAATTGAGCGAAATTTCCTAAACATTTCCACTTTCCTTTTCAATTAAATGTATTAACTTTTAAATGTATTTCATTTCAATGAATCCAAAAATTAATATTTCCAAGAATACAAAGACGACAAAGTAAATAAACGAAAGCAAAAATCAAATAAACTACAAACAACACCAAACATGCCAATTGCCATAAACAAATAGTATAGAAATGAAATTATCCTTGGGGTTCAGAAATAATTGTTGCAAGAACGAAAAAATCAAAATAATAAATATCTGATAAACAAATGAAAAAACTCGAGAAAAGCCCAAATTTATAAAAGCAAGGCGTGTATAGAATGAAAGAACGAAAAATTAAATAAACGAGAAACAATGCAAGAACGAAGAAATAAATAAAGAACAATATAATGAAAAAATGTTCGGGGGGGGGGGGTAACAAGAAAATCCGCAAATTGAATATCCACATAATATTTATGGATAAAAACAAATAAACGTTGAAGAAATGAAACAAAATTTATGAATTTGAGAAAATCGATCTATTTGCAAGAACGAAAATATTATTATTCACAAGAACAAAAAATAAATAAACAAGAAAAAGACAACTGAACTACAAACAAAACAAAGATGCGAATTTCCATAAACAAATTAATAATTGCAAGAACGAACAAATATATCAATGAAACGATAAACAAATAAAACGATCCTAGGGTGTTGAGAAATAATTTTTTTAAAAACGAAAAGGATTACTAAACGAGAAGTGGTATGAAAAAATGGCACGAAAACGAATACATATTTGCAAGAACAAAAATCAAAATAATAAATTCATGAACAACAAATTTAACAATTGTCAAAGGGAAACTAGAAAAACCCAAATTTGAAAAGCACGACAATTAAACGAACAAATAAACAACAAAACGCAAATATTTTCTCTTTCTTTTTATGGAAGTATCTAAAAGCACGGCGTGTTTAGAAAGAAAGAACAACGAATAAAATGAATGAGAGGCAATGCCAAAACGGACAAATAAACAAACAACTACCTGATGAAACAATGCTCAGGGGGAGGGGGAGGCAGCAAGAAACATTGCAAATTGAATATCCACATAATCTTTACAAGGAAAAAAACAAAGAAACGATGAAGAACTGAAACAAAATTTTGAAATTTAAGAAAATCAATCATGCAAGAACGAAAAAATAATTATTTGCAAGAAACAAATTAATAAACGAGAAACAAATGAAACAATGGTCATGGGGTGCCAGGAAAATTGCTAATAAAACGCAAATATTTTTTCATTCTTTTCTTGGGAGCATTTAAAAGCAAGGCATTATTAAAATGTTTGGGGGTTATGGGAAACACACATATTTTCACA
>JAYJMH010045684.1:0-14355 GCA_036873815.1 Phacellophora camtschatica
CCACCTCGCGAGTAGGATTTTCTTAACCCGGGGTGAACCCAGGTTGAGCCTCTTTACACGACAAAAATGAAACCTGGTTTGGGGTCAACCTGGTTTGAACCTAGATTAAAAAATGTCGTGTAAAGAGGGCACTAGCATTCATTCTCCAAATCTAGATTGAACAAAATTGATAACAACAAAGAAAAAGACATTAACACTAAAATTCAACACGCTTTAAGATGCCACAACGCTGAAGTTCTATTGCAAAATTTGCTGTCTCATGAAAATACAGACCTAAAAAAACTAAACTAAACTACTGAAGCCACTGAACTCAAATATAGACGATTATACAATCTAATAAAGTTAAATCGACTTCAATCGATTACCAACGCTAAATAGCATGTTCCAAAAAATTTCCATGGTAATCTAACCATTAAAACTGAATCTGAATCTTAATTTTGAATTTGAATTTGAATCTGAAAACTGAATCTTTATTTTAAATTTAAATCTGAATCTGAATCTTCATTTTGAATTTGAAAACTGAATCTAAATCTTCATTTTGAGTTTGAAATTTGAATCTGAAAACTGAATCTGAATCTTTATTTTGAATCTGAATCTGAAAACTGAATCTTCATTTTGAATCTGAATCTGAATCTGAAAACTGAATCTGAATTTTCAAAAATATTTGAAAAGTCCCTTACCATGGCTCCATTGGGAAAACCAGTTTCTGCAACCGGTTTTGGCACCGCGCTTGTATCACCTCCAACCATTCGGATCACTTTTCCAACTGTTATAGCAGAAACTTCGCCATAAAAGTACGAATTTGGTTTACCAGCACCAAAGTAAACTTTCAATCTGATACAATGTCCCTGAAAAAATGCGAATGTGTTTCCAAGAATATACAAAGAAAGCTGAAAGCTTAAAATATTTAACCCTTTTATCCCCGGGAAGGGCTATTCATCCCCGGGAAGGGCTATTCATCCCCGGGAAGGGCTATATGGGCATTTTTCAAACAGCGTAAACTGTCATATTTTAAATACGGGTAGACTGACTAATTAATTTTCAATATTTCAAAGTAATTTTATCGTTTGAATTAAGTTGGTTTGCATGTAGTATATGATAACCCCTGCAAAATAAAACTTCCATAGGATTTCCTGTTTAACATAAATAAAGAAGGCCGTGAAAGGGTTAGTGATAAAAATATAATTTATATAATTTATAACTTATATTTAATTAATATAATTTATTATAATTCTTATCATTTAGTATTTTAAAATATATTAGCCGTGGTGGGAACTTAATCAGTGAAGAAAAAGTAAATCAGTGAGCTATTTAGCCCTTTCACCCCGGGCAGGGGCATGTGGCTCATCGATCAACAACATAAAACGTCATATTCTTAAGAGGTAAAAGCGGGCAGAACATGAATTTCAATCATTTTAACGCCAGCTTATCGTTTGCAAAAAGCTGGTTTGCATGTCGTACCCCCTTAAAAATAAAACTTACACGGGATTGGCCTGTTAATTTAAGATTAATCCGGGCGTGAAAGGATTAATTCATGAGCCCACAGGTATACATGTTTCTTTTAAGAACGAATTCAATTTTGGTTTAAAAACCAGATAATTAAACAAATCAGGCTCAGATTTAAAAAATAAGAAAAAAGAAGGGCGATTTTATTCATAAATCGCAACATCGCTTCGTGTACAATGTTAACTAATCAATATAACAGTACCAAAACAGTACCACTGGTTACTGCACTCGCCTTAAAGCTCGTTTATATAACAAAACCGTTAAGGGAAAAATAAGAACGAGAACAAGAGACACTTGAGGCAGAAATGGAGCAAAATTACAAGAAACACCAGCCTCAGACAGAAACTAGCTGGGAAAGGTGCGAGTCAGAATTGAAAATGCCATTAAACCTTTTGAGGAGTTTATCGATATCTATCGTTTACAACGCACTGATTCTCAATGTGCAAACAGTTTTTGGATACGTTTTCTAGTTCTTTTTCTGTGAATTTTCAAAGTCGCCCACTCTTGGTACATGGCCGGGTTTTGGAAAGTACTGGAAACTACCGGCTCTTGCGTCATACCGGGAACTCGTCAGATTTTGAGTTGTTTTTTACGCACTGAACCTTTGAAAAGTGCTTTGTTGTTTTCCGTTGATATCACGTTTTTTAAAACATGGACTCGCGAGATAGTAACATTTCTAGGGCGAGTTTAGCGCAAAGTTGGCTCAGGTTTATTCTTTCTCGGTAAAACAGCCAAATCAATTAAATCTAATTAAAGTTTAACGTTTGAGTCCAAAATGAATTTTGGTCGGGTTTGTGATATCAATCACATTTAACCATGAGAAATGTGGACACATTTTCTGTCATAAAAAAATAATTTTTTTAGTTCTGCGGTTAAACATGTTTTCATCCCTGCGGAGGAGAATTTTTACGTTTGCGGAGCAGTTGCAACCCCCTCCCCCCGCAGATACTCCTGCGTAACGGTAAAATTGAAAACATCCTGCTCCGCAGAAGTAAAAGCATCTTCCTCCAAGAAAGTAAAAAAAGATTATTTTTTCATGATGGAAAAAGCGTTAACTCGACGCAACTGCCACGTAACGGATGCATTAAGCCTTAATTTCTTAAAAAATGCACTTACTTCCAGATCAAAATCACCTTCGTAAATACAATTATTTCCAAATTCTAACTGTCCACCAAGTTGACCACCTGACACGCCAAATGGACTATCTGCAGATATCGTAACCCTGAAATAAAGAACAACTGACTTACTTGGAAATCAGAAGAAAATATGATTATGCTAGAATTACTTCATCATTCATTACCCTCTAAGAGTGATAATAACTCTAATACAAATCACTCGATAGTTAAACTTCAACAGGGGGAACACGCACGCAAACAAATTACAGCAGCTTTGATCGATGTAAAAAATGTTTAAACCTTTTTAAAATCTTCCGTACTTACGGGGGGGGGGGGGGGTGAATCAGAGGAATGAAGAAGGGCTACTTGCAGGAAATAGGAAAAAGAAAAGGAGGGATATTTATCGAGAAAAAATTCAAGAGAGGTAAAATAATTTAATGAAAGCTGCAGGGAGAAGGAAGTTTGTGCATCTGTTCCACACCCCTTTATTTAATGTCCGTCATTTCGTTAATCTGAGGGTTTTAAATGAAATCATATATAAAAAAATATTATAATTCTTAACAAAGTTACAAACCCAAGGTTAATATTTCCAATTGCAAGCCATTTTACACCAAAAGCCTTCCTCCACATTCCTCTCATATAAAGTTGACCGACAACGTCGGTTGATCCAAGTGCGTGGGATATCATTCCCCCGATAAATAAATAGTTGCTCTGCTTAATCCCGTCAGCGTATATTTCACCAGAATTTACGGGAAATTTAACTTCAGCAATGAAACCAAACGTCGTTGTTTGATTTTCTCTACTGTACTACAAATTAAACAGAGATATATATATATATATATATATATTACATATATATTATACCGGGTGTCCAAGAAATTTTGTCATCGTTTTATCACAAAAATTAAGAAAAGTCAAAAACGTTGCATACTAACAACTATAACAAATTTACGCTCCTCCACAGCGTCTTTCTCTTTTGCCTGCGAAGGGCTTTTTCCCTCACCTGCGAAGGAGGGAATTGAAAGGAAAAAGTTCTGTTCCCCCCGTTTTTCTTTTTTTTCAGAAACGAAGCTACAATTTTCGTAAAATTTGATGCTATGTGCATCACTAGATAAAATCTAACGGGGGTAAAATATAATTTTAAAAATTTTAAAGACGCTGAGGAGGTTAGCTGCAAATTTTTCTGAAATCGGTTTTGTGTGAAAAAACCCATAAGTCTCTGCATAATGTCAAAGCTTTGTTGGTTGTTGTTGTGCCAAAAACAGGTGGTTGTCATGCCAATGTTTATGTCATGTTCTGTTCCTTACGCCTTGCTTGCAAACTGTTGTACGTTTTCCTTAATATTTCTAACGAAACGATGATACTTAAATAGATGTACACGTAAAACAATGCATGCTAAGACAAGATGCCAGAGAAACCAAAACAATAGCCATTTTCATAGAAGCAGCAAATTCAAAAGTAAATTAGTCGTCTTCATTTCATGCTCAATCTTTGAGCTTCGATCTTCTTATTTTGATCTTCTTATTTTGATCTTTTTATTTTGATCTTCTTATTTTTGTTTAGTCCTGTCTCAATATAACGTAGGTATTCAAAAAGATAGGTAAACTTAGCTGTGATTCGCGAAGAGACGCTGTATTAAGTTTTACTTGCTAAAATGTATAATTTAACAAAAAAGTATATAAAATAACAACAACATCCCGCAAGGATAAGAACATTTTCATTTTCACCGAGGGTAAATCCCTGCAGATCAAAAGTTGTGTAGCACCCACAATGCATCATGGTTCGAGGAAAACTAGGCTAAATGACTACAGGAAATTGTCCTCATAGCTTATTCTTCGCGAATCAAAAATGACAAGTTTGTCACTACGTCACTACAAAGTGCAACTAATATACTGTTAAGCTTAAATTTTCATTGCAATCTTGTTATCTCCTCTTACCTTTATAGAGAGTTCCAACCTGGAAAACGAGATGGTCTCAGTGAGCCGTATATTATAGAAGCCAGCACTAACAGTGATCGAATCAGTATCGGGTATTGCAGCAGTAATCTTGAATGATACGTCCGAACCAAGAATCTTTTTAGTTACTCGGCAAAAGGAACTGCCACCGCAATCCTTGGGCAATTTCACCTTGAAAGAAGAAATAACAATCAACAAACCGTCAACAACAATGACTTTGAATCACAAATAAAAGCTTAGCAACAAGTTAAATTATGTGGTTCATGTTTGATGGGGTCTTGGGGTCAAAAAGGCGGAAACATATTTGGGCAGCTAATGGGGCAATGATTTTGGAGGATTCCTCTCTCCGAGGAATTGTTCACTTGTTTTATGCACGTGAACGCGTCCACAGATGAGAAGTTAAACAATTCTTTGACAGAAGTCCAAACTCATCAGACGATCTGAAGTGCCCCCAAAAATGGATTACGTTATGCTGTTGTTGTCCGAAATTTTTGCAGGATTTGAAGATTAATGTATTTCAATATATTTCAAAACTGGTCCTTGCATGATCACCATTTCCTCTGAAGATCTTCTCCAAGTTATATGGAACATAGCCTAGGAAGTTCTTGAAATATCAAGGAGCATACTTGGAAAAATATGGGGGCACATTCAATCTTTTATCGAAGGACCAGTGATTTTCATACTGACACGAACCGCGAAGGTTTGATCTCCAAAATTAAGCATTTCCTAAGGACGAATGTTTAATATAACTTTTGTAAAATGATTTTTATTAAGAAGGTATATTATTTGGGTTGCATTTTTTTTAATTTGGGGTGTATTTACTCTCGGTGGGTTTTGTGGCAGAGAATTTCAAAGTTTACTAGGTTTCTGCTCAAAAGCTGCTTGGAAAATTTGCCAGAATTTCTATGTTATTTGCTGGCATCTAGCCCCAACACGAAACTTGTTTTATCACTGGAGAATTTCTTGGACATTCACAAAATCGTATCGGCTAAGTCAGGAAAATAGGGGAAATAATCATATTTTTATTTCGAACAATGTCACGTCAATTTTCTGTTGATTTCCTGGGCTAATTTACTTTATGCTCATTTCATTAAAAAAAAACAGTAACAGCAGCGGCAACGACGACAACATTAAGGAATTGGGATGCTCACGCTACTTTTTAAATTGTTCCTCTTGTTTACCTCGTTTTGAAAACGAACTTGCGTGTGCACAATGTCAAATTGAGATACTCATCAACACCATCTCTAGATATATGACAAAAAAAGTTGGCATTTTGTTCTCAAAAATGAATTTGAAACGTGTATTTTAAGAACAACTAATATTTGTCATACCTCAAGGGATGATGTGTAATTATCTCGACTATAATCCAACACCGACCTAGACTACATAAGTTCCCTGTACTTTCGCTCTTTTATTTCGAGCGAACTAACGACTTTAGTAATGAGTACTGAAAGAGTGACGTGACAGTTTCACGAGCTAAAAAAAATTTAAAATATTGGATAGCTCGGAGGTAAAATAAGAAATCAGCAAAATCAAACGGCATTCTTTATCATTCTACAGCACTGTCTATTTGCACCAATAAAATTTTTTTACTTTAGCTTTGCGTTAATTTCTGTTTTTATTTTAGTTTGTCCAGCAATTGAACGAGCATGCGTGGACTGCATCACATGCTTTTTGAGACGTTGAAAGCACTACAATTTGTCGGAAAATTTTAGCAAAGCATGTATGAGAGAGTTCAATCAATTTACTTACCTCTGCAATTGCAAGAAAGCCTACCGGAAGATTAGTATAGGCACTTAAAGGAGCTTTCCTGAAAGCTGTTCCTGACGTTACTTCAAATTCGTCGATTGGATTTAACATAACTCCAACCTGCAAAATAATAATAATCACATAGATAAATGATAATGATAAATGAAACTATACAGACGATTTTCATGAAACAATTTTTCATAATTTCTCAACTTTTATTCGAAAACCTTTTTAATTTAGAGAAAGAAATGGGTTGAAATTGGTTAAACTCACAAAGAACATTTCTAGTTTATTTCATAAGGTATATAAATACTTTATGTTTTCAATAAGTGCAGCGAGCCCATACGAAACTCAAGATGACTTCCTATTAAACTTATCTTCCTCCTTCCCCTTTCCAATTACACTAAACAAAACACCCAGTCTGGTTCCAAGACCGCATAGTAAATGGCATTAGGTAGAAAAAACGCGTTTATACTGCGGAGGAGCAACATCCATTCGCACTGAAGTTTAGACAACAATCGTATCAATGGCAACCGTTTGCGTTGCTTTTAAGGCATGCGCAAGGTAAAAGCTGGACGTCACAACAAGGAATATGTGATGGATATTGATGCCAGTTACAGCAGCGATAATGCTGAACTTTCTGATTTGTTGATACAGGAATAACCGGCTGTGAGAAAACGTCCATGTTGCGAGGGTGACACGTTACTTTCTTTAATTCTTCATCAAAACTACGGTTTAATTTTCACAGCTAAGACTGAGGATGAAACCAAGGCATAATTATGATTTTTGTCAAGACGTTAATTACGATGCTATTGCACAGACGTTCCTACCTCATGAGCTAATGTTTTTCTGCATTTTTTCAAATTTTTTGACATCCTGGATTCAATTACAATGCTTCATTTTAGAATGCACGAAAATGTTTAAAGCGTAAAAATCAAATAAAAATGACAGGACTATTGAAAAAAAGATGAGTGTGGGCTGTGATTTGTTACATGCAACAAAAAAGAGAGATGGTACTTACAGCTACATCAACGCCAACGTTATCGAAAAAGCCTCCATCTGCTAATCGTTTCCCCGAAATTTTCCCCATGGCCGCACCAAATGATTCGCCATCAAAAGCAAAGCCGATGGCAAGTAGCCATCTCGTTCCTTTAATTCTGGCAATGATTTCAAGATGAAGAGGGATTCCACCCACTACTTTTGTGGCAGTAAAACGAAAAGGCGACAGGCTCTGATCCCATCCTTGCAAAAAATCATATCCAATGGAGCATGGTCCAAGTTCAAAATCCCAAACTTTTATGGCTCTACAAAAAATGAAAACATAAAATGTTCTTTAGACCGCTCGAGAAAATTTTAATCGCAATGAGGATGAATTTCGGTCGGTCTGTCAAAAGTAACCTAACTTTCAAATGATTCAAAAAAGGTTGCCAGATAACAATTTCACCCCATGAACGGGCAATATGGACTATTAATAAATATCCTATAAAACGCAATACTTTCAAGGGGTAAACACGTGCTGAAGTTGCAGCATAAGTTTATTTCTTAAATTTTTGTTGTTGTTCTATCCTCTGTTTTATAAAACTTTCTAAAGTAGAAAGCAAAATTCCGCCAAAAAAAGACGCCCTTAAAAACGAGGAGCTGCTTTCTAATCTTTTTAAAACAAGACCCCCTGAAATTCTTAAAAAATGAAAGAGACAGTAGATTTCCTTAATGAGGGGGTTAAAACCCTTGGCACATATCTGGCGCCATTTCTGGTTTAGGCTACAGCAACCAACGGTCTAATTGCCTTTACCTGAGAGCCTTCTCGATGAAGCTTGGAACATTCGTTATTCCGAGGAAAGTAAAGAAATTATTGATCTTCATTTTATCAGTCTGTCCAGTCAATGATGTTATCCCTCTGGCTTTGAAAACTTTTGATTTGAAAATCGTTGGTGAAAAATCCAGATACTCTCCTTTGGCCAGAAAGCCTTGCGTTGCTCCAGTTGTTCCGTACGTTATTCTGAAAAGAGAATAATATGTGAGAAAAGATGATCCTTAAAACAAAAGGGTAATCCAAGCACCCTACTCCTTCTCATATGAGCGCATGCCCTTATAATCAAAAGTTGAATTTTCGGTGCTGATGCTGTTCGATTCGGCGCATGCGCTTATAAATATTCTTAATTCAACAAATCAAAGTAAATAAATAACGATTATTTGAAAAGATATGAATGAAAGATTTTTGATCTGATTTTGTGATATTCCAATATTGTTAATGCTGTTCATATTTCTAATTTTTTTGCTTTTGGTGCTCCGTGGTAGCGCATGCGCCTGCATCCGGGTATACCTTTAAATGGGATGCACTTAATATAATATATGTGCGGGAATAGAGTACCAAGATGGTCTTCACTCATTGTGTCATTGTAAACAAAATTAATCGAAATTAAATCCAATTGTAAAATAATGAAGAAAAATAAATAAATAAATTGAATCTTACAACACGTTTCGAAGCTGAACATTGTGTCCAGGGCTGAAGGATTTCATAAATTCAAGTCCAAAGTCATATTCCAAAACATTATTTGGTGCTGCATTTTTAACTCTGATTGAAAACCCTTTTATCGGTCGATTCTCGTCGGCTGGTCTTTCGTATCCTGTTATAGGCGAATTTCGTCTGTATGAAGAAATCAAACCATCGGCAACATCTTTAATGGTGATGGGAGGCTCGGGATCAAAACAGTACTGAAAAACGGATATTTGTGGGTAAAGCGTAAAATCTTTTAAAATTAAAAAAATTAATGAGATTTAACCCTTTCACGCCCGAATTTATTTCTGCTAAAAAACAAATCCAATACAAGTGTTCTTTGCAGGGGATAACACATGGAAATCAACTTAATTTATAAGATAAACTTATGTTGATATATCTTAAATTAATATAAAGTTCTGCCCACACTTACCTCCTGAAAGTATGACGTTTAACGTTGTTTGTCAATGGGCCATACGACCCTCCCCGGGGTGAAAGGGTTAAGCCACTTTTATTTTTAGAATCCAAAACGTTTACAAATTAATCAAAAAATTCAAATTAATCAAAATTTCAAATATAAAACTGCATTCTACACGACCCAAGGCAAACAGAGCTTATCTAGTTTGGGCCGTGAATAATAATACTAAATAAATCTAAATACATTAAATGATAATGCATATTTTGCTAGCGATAATAACTTAAAAACAAAACAGCAACAACAACAACAAGAGCATGTAATATAGTTAGGAATCAAAAATATATACAAACATTTGGGGATATATAATTTTATAACACTGTAAAGTTGCAAGGAGTTTTATAAAACTTAGTAGATTTAAGAGATTTAGGGAGCTGCTTGTTCTACAGAGGAGCAAGTAAGTATGATACTATTACCCTAGTTTTGATGCCTCTTTTGGGACCGATTATCAAGTATTGGGAGAGGGGATGGAGAAGAGCTTGATTTGACATTTTGAAAAAAATCAAGACCCCATGATATCTGCTAAGTAAGTTGAAGACCCCTGTTGTCAGTCATGTTTTGAAGGATTCCCCTATTTGGCGGCAAACATTTTGCAGACCCCCTTGCAAGCTCCTGAAAATTTCAAGACCCCCAAATTTCTTCTCCATCCTCCCCCCAGCCATAATTAATGACAAGTCCCTGAGTTGTTATGAAATTGTGACTATTAAAAGGATAAGTTACAATTTTATTTTATGTAAAACAACAATCGCAGGCATAGCAAATGTTAAAAATATATGAAGTAATTCAAAATTCTCTCAATCTTATCAGGGCCAAGACTTTAACAGCTTCAAGACCAAGGATATTTCAGAAGGATATATCCCTTGCACATACCTCGCTTTCAGCGTTTTCATTAGTTTATGCAAAACAATGAGATGTAATTTGACTGAATCACAAGAGATTCAAAACAACAAATTCGAATAAAAAAAAAGAATGACGAAAGTAGGATAGGAAATTATCATTAAGTCACCATGGTACCTGGGGTATCTCTTGTCGATGAAATAGCCCTGAGAACGAGGTTGATCCTCGATCTTGGTCCTTCAAATATGAAAGCAAATACATACTCGTGTTTCTTTGCCGCCATTTTCCAATTTGATGTTGAAGTATCCATCTCTGAAATTCTGCTCCTTGAACGCTAGCTTTTTGAATACGTGATTTGGCACTTTTAGTCCCGCTGGAGTTGCAAGGCGGTATTTTTTAGTAACTCCACATTCTTGAGCCATGTACGACTCCGGATACACTGGAGATTCCGGTGCCAGTGTGGGAACAAAGCCTGCAAAATAATAAAATAGTAAAGTACAGCATTCAGGGTCACGGAGGGAATTCATGGCCTTATCAAATATGAATATAGGCTTGTAAATATTTATTTTATATTCCATTAAAAATTTACAAAACACAATAAAATTACAAAATACTTTACAAACACTACTACGACGATACCACGAGGAGCAGAGACAAATTTTGTAACAATACTGAAATTGACACACCAGTTTCAAATTGACACACTGCAGAGGAAATGTGTTCATTTTCTAGTTGAGAGAGTTTCACTTTGCTTTCAAGGGATAATTGCTTTGAAACCAGTGCGTCAATTTAACTATTGTTACAAAATTCACTTCTGTTACCAAAAAGAGCAAAGGACTATGACTGGACAGCCTCGTGGCCATGACATAGAAGACGAAAAATTACATTAAAGAAAAGGGATTTTACGAGAATGTAGTTGGTGGTTGAGTGTAATATAGCAAAATTTATCTCCATAAAATATTCCATCTTCATTTCCATATAATAACAGTTGCGTTAGAATTTCGCTTGAAAGATTGATATATCCAAATGGTCGTATTAATGTAAAAACTTCATCTCGAACGTTTTATCTCAAGAACTGGCAGAGCAACAAAAAGTGCTACGTATCCTCAATGCTTTTATTCGTTAATTAGCTGTGTAACCCTAGCTACAAGTGTGATGCAAAACAACAATACCGCACAGCATTTAAGTCTAACGAGCAATACTGGGCACTTACGTATGCAGTTAGACGACGGACAAGATTGCGTTTCCTCTGCTGCTCCGGGGCACTTTTCACCACCATTCAGTGGAGACGGATTATCGCATGCTCTCTTCCTTGAATGTTCACCCTTATTACAATATCGCGAAGAACAAGATGTCCAAGCCGACCAGTGTGACCAGGTTCCGTTGACAGCATCTGGGAATTAAACAATAAGTCACCGTCGCCAATGCGAAAACATCAGACAGAAACAAAAACAAATCAAGACAGAAATCATTTTTATATATGGTGTATGGATTGATCTTATTTTTGGACTGATTTTTACAAACTTGGTACCCCACCCCCTTCTCGAAATGTAATAGGAACACGCCCTTATGTTATTGTCAAGCACGTGACTCGCGTATGACAGCTCTTACTAGTAGTTTTTATGTATCAAACGTCAATCTTAATTATAATTTTACTATAGCAACATGATTGTAAATTTAGAACAGTTAGCAAGTTAGATCAGAGATAGTATGATTGTGGAATATGATTAAAGAGTTGAAATGGATAAACTTCCTTTTTATTGACTAAAACCTCTTACTCTACCAAAAACCAATTACAGAAAACATATTTAAAGTGTGATTTAGGTCAAGTATACAACATTTTTATTGTATTTAACGCAAGTAATTTGTGAGATATCTATTAAATATTTTATTTTCAAAAACCAATATAACAATGCTGAAATCCTACTTACTCAGACAACTAGTCAGATAACATGTTTTCGACATTTCATAAGCACCCGTGCAATTCACAGCGTTGTCTCCTTTAGGTTCTGGGTTATTGCAAAGTCGATTCCTGATTTGTTTTCCAGTTCCGCATTTTCTGGTGCATTTTGACCAAGATGACCATTCCCCAAATCCACCATTTTCTATTTAAAAAAATATATATAATAATTATATGAAACGAACTTAATGTAATGCTTTATTCCTGTTAAATAACTGTGTATATATTTTTCGCCAAAGCCATATATGGGGCTTTGCTTAACTATGTAAAAAGTTGCATCTCTAGACAGTTAATCCGGATTTTCTTTTTATTACATAAATGTGATTATAGGTTTTTCTCTTAAGTTAAGTAGTTTTGCTTTTTGCACCCCCCCCCCCCAGAAAAATAAAAATCACATAAAGATCTAATTAAAATGAATTCGAGGGTGAAAAGTAGCCTTATTTTAATTTTTATAAATTTTCGTTTAACTATGCAAATTGCATATACACTGAGGCCCCGCACTTAAGAAACCACTTGTAAGAAACTTTAACGCTCAATTTCTCAGAAGAACAATAGAAAAACAGTAAAAATATTTGTAAACAACAGGGCTCAATTTGAAAAATTAGTGTCCTAAATACGGTGTATGCTAAGCAAAATGTCTGATCTGATCAGCAAACAAACCCACATTCTAAAGTCTACTCCAAAATAAATTCAAGAAATATAACTTTCATTGCTTCTATTATTCATTCTTCTTCTTCATTGTTTAATTAGTATTTCATTGTTTTTAAAAATCCATTGCTTAAATTTAATTGTATATATGCAAAAATTGTTTTCATTATCTTTATTATCCATTGTTATTCTTCGTTGTTTAATTAATATTTCATTTTTCATTGTTTTTATGCAAAAAGGTACGTTCAATTTCATTGTTTTTGTTCAAAAAATCATTTGCATTGTTTTAAATTGTTTGTTTTAGTCGCGTGAGCTAGCGCTTGGAGCGTTTTCGTACATAATAAAAATATTAACAATGTTTTGTTTGATATTACTTACTTGGACAGATATTAAAGCACGATTTTACAATTTCAACAGTTGGTCCCTTGCACGCAGATCCTCCGTTCATGGGAGGAGGAGAATTGCATTGTCTCGATCTAGTAATAGTTTGGCCACCATTTTGAGAACACTTTTTAAGACATGGTGACCACATCGACCAATCTGCAAATCCACCATCAACTCTGCCCTCTATAAAAAACAATTTCTTTATTACAAAAAAGTCATTTATGTTCTGAACATTTAAGAGCTCCAATTCCAAGACACACACCCTAACTAACAACATAATCAGGCACCTAAAAATAATTTAAAAAGAAACCAAATTAAATTGTTTAAACGAAACATGAATTTCATGCAAAAAAATGCATTAAAAGAGATTGTATGCAATATGTATTAGAAGGTATTATAGGAAGGTGTTCAAATGCGAGCACAAGGTTGAAAAATGCTCTCCAAAGGTGATTTAGAAAAAAAATAGCTTTATTTATAAATCTTATATTCTATTTTCTAGGTTCTTCGTACATTATATTAATCCTTCTCGTTGTCACTACAATTAAGCCAATTTTTCTCTTCTTCTCTGATTCTTCAGCTTGTTTTTCCAAAAGACGACGAGTAATAATTTCACGATGCAGATTTGAAAACAACAGTGTTCTGATGTCCTATGGGGAACAACGTTTTTCACAAGTTGATTCTTTAAATTTTAAATTCAATTGTTTTCCATGTCGTACTCGTACTTGAACTGGTTCTGGATCTAAACCTCCCAGATAACAAAATATGTCCAAAAAATTAACTTTAAAGATACCTGGGCATTCCGATAAGCATTCGAGCTTTGTTTCCACTTTAATTCCACCGCACTGCGAACCTCCATTCTGAGGAACAGGGTTGTTACATGCTCTTGTTCTATTAACAACCGAGCCACCACATGGTTTTTCACATGTACTCCACTGAGACCATTCACCCAATCCTCCGTGGACTGAAAAGAAACATATAAAATATCTCAACTTCAAGATACCAACCAGTGAAATCAAGTTATGTTTTTACACAAGCATAGCATAGCATAGCATAGCATAGCATAGCATAGCATAGCATAGCATAGCATAGCATAGCATAGCATAGCGTAGCGTAGCGTAGCGTAGCGTAGCATAGCATAGCATAGCATAGCCAAGCATAGCATAGCATAGCATAGCATAGCATAGCATAGCATAGCATAGCATAGCATAGCATAGCATAGCATAGCATAG
>JAYJMH010045695.1:0-14352 GCA_036873815.1 Phacellophora camtschatica
CATTTTTCCTTTTCTTCCTTCATGCCACGGGGTAGACACGATATCTTGCTCCTCGTGGTATCGTAGTCGTAGTATTGCAAAGTATTTTGTACGTAGTGTAATAAGTATCGCGTATTGTAAATTTTTAATTGATGATACATAAAATAAAAAAAAATAAAAAAGGTATGGGTTTCTTTCCTCTGCAGGGGCATATAGGATTCAACTTTTTCTTATGTTATATTACAGCTTAATTAATTGAATTCTATTAATAAAGCTGAATTGGAGTGTTTGGTTAACGTGTCAAATGTCAGACAATCAATTTAAAGAATTGTCGAATGTCAGAGTCTTTAAAATGTCGTTGGGTATGAAATTTCCCGCCTTGTGGAAGTTAGTCTGTGAAGGAGCACAGTAAAAAACTCACACTGCTTGAGGCTCCTTAAATTTCCCAACTTGCTGAATGTGAAACATTAAGTCACCACCGTTGACAAATTCCATAACAAAATATAGTCGGTCCTATGAGAAAAAAAAATAAAAATATCAGCAACTTTGGTTTTCATTTAGATTTACAGTTACGTTTAAACTTTTAGAATTGGAACTTAAATCTGATTTCTCGATTCCTCTTCAAACATGTAGCAAATCACCAACAAAAAGTTTTCAAAAAAAATTTAATTTCTGTAAAATGCATCTTGTCTCGGCACAAAATTTTGTGACACTCTCATATATATATAATGATACGATGGCACAAAATATAAGCACAATAAAAATAGATTTACAATTATATTTATATTTAAGAATTCAAATTTATAGAAAATTCAAATGAAAATTTAAGTAACATTTAATAAATTGAAATTTAGACTTGATATTTACATTCTCTCGATTCCCTTTGAAACCTTTCCAGTGGTCATTTACAAACAAAAAATCCCAAAATTTTGCGTTAAAACTTGAACGTTAAAAAATGAATCTTATCTCGACACACAATTTCGTGACATTATTTCTGCATTTTCAAACACATAAAGACCCACAAACAAAATAGAAGTGCAGATATTTCTTGGAGATATGCTTTCCCTACAACTTAATTGTTATCAAGCCAAGAACGTTATTTAACCAATTCCCTACAAGTGAAGCATACACAGCTGCGAAGAAGTTAAAACGGAATAACATCAATTACCTCGGATTGAAAGCATGAATGAACAGCTGTGAGAAATGGTGGTTTGCCTTGCAATGCAAGCACTCGTTTCTCGGTCATAACACAAACAACATCATCATTCTGTAAAACAACATCTTTCTTCAACACTTTGATTGCGTAAACTTCTTCGTTGGATTTTCGTTCAGCAAGCATGACCTACAACGAAAATTTTTACAGTCATTCGTTGATCTTCGTATACATTTTTACATGTAACGAGCACTTGATTCTTTAACAGATTTTCCTTTTCAAATAGCAATGATAGCCCCTTGGTTGGACCTTGTAGGCTGCGATAATGTCACTGCGCAAAGCCGCAAAGCACTTTCTCCCAAAACACTATGAAATTGATAAAACTCTCATACAGATATAATCTCTTTGAAGTAGTCACCTTTCCAAAGCTTCCTTTTCCAATGAGCTTCAAGAAAGTAAAATCATCACGCTTAAGAGATGGCAAGGAGCTCAATGCTTCAGATGGCTGTACACTATCAAAAGGCTCCTCAATCTGTTCATCTTCTTTAGGCTTCAGAAACTAAAATGTAGACAATTTAATTAGAAAATCGCAAGTTAAGAAAAACACTGCACACTGTGTTTTTAAGAAGCTGTAACATAAGAGTTTCAGATACTACTAAAAATCATTTCCAACATCAGAAATTTAGGATCTCGAAAGACCTCGAGAGGCAAACGATTATTGCATAATTACGCACTAATATATATACCTTTATTATTAAACCGTTAACCTTCATGACAAAATTAATAAATTAGCATGCCTAAGGTATTTTCAGTATTTTTTAAATAAAAAGTATGGAATAGATCCTAGGGAGTTTTTAAAATCAGAATTAGGGTTCTGAAAAAATAAATAGCCAAAAGACACAAACGCCCTAGTTTATTCCTAGTGAACCTAATGACCCTAACAACTGGGTCGCTCAGATAAAAAAAATTCCCATCTCAGAGATCCTAAAGATCCAAACTACAGTGATTTTTGCAAGTGAAAACCAGCTAACGACCCAAACGACACAGACAGAGCCTCCATTCCATAGTAATCTCCCTTTTTTAGCGCCAAAAGCTTTGACCATGACGACTAGAACGATCCGAAAGACTCGGTGGAAACTGAACTGTTTTCAGAGTCTTTTCATTTTTTTACAACGAGCCAAACAACCAAGTGGAAACTACACTTTATCATGATTTGCTTGGTTAATTTTAAAGGTGCAAAATCTATTCCTTTGGGTAACAAATTGTATTGTGTTGTGTTGAAATTTGAATATTTTACTGCACGAAACTCTTTTGCTGTGGCACTGTCCTATAGGCTGAAATTATTATTGAATACAAATATAGCAATATAAACAGTTTACAAATGGAGTTATACACAAGGAATACAAAATGATGGCCTCCCTAAATAACTGGCCCCTCTTTTACGCCCGGGATTCATTTTCTATTAAAGAGCAAACCATATGCAGGTTATATTTTGCAGGGGGTAGCATATACAGACCAACTTAATTGAAAATATAAATTTACGTTAAACAAATGAAATTGTTATGAAGTTATCTCCGTATTTACCTCCTTATAATGTGGCGTTTTCGATTGCTGAGCAATGGGATATCAGGTTCTTCCCGGGGTGAAAGAGTTAAAGTTCTAAAATTAATAACGGTCTTAACACTTCCACCCTGAGAAGGGCCATACGGCCCATTGACAGACAGCGTAAAATGTCATATTTTCAGGAGGTAAACGCGGGCAGAAATTTACATTAATTAAAGATGTTTCAACGTATGTTCATCATAAAAATTAAGCTGAGTCGCATGTGCTACCTTCTCCAAAAAAAAGCTTGCATAGGATTTGCCTGCATACCATAAATAAATACGGGAGCGAAAGGGTTGTTCCGTCTGATTCAAGGCATAACTTTAACTAGATATCCGTAAATATCAACTATTTAGTAAATGTAATTAATTAAAAAAATTCAATAATATTTTTTTGAGAATTTAAATAAAATGAAACCAAAAGCGAAATCAAAGAAAACACACCTTAAACTTCTTACGCAATTCAGCCAGAGCATTTCCAATGTCATCTTGAATTGGAACATTATAAAACTCTCCCTCTTCCTTGTTGAGTAATTTAAACCAGCCTTCAACGGGACATTTGATCAATTCCGATACTCCAAATGACATTGATCCCATAAAATCGTTAGCTGTCAGACTATCCCAATCCCATATTTCAACACTTAGCCTCCTGTCCATGTCTTGCTTTGAAATTTGACTACATGTAAGTAAACAATTCTATTAGAATTGTGATAATTATATAAAAGGACAACTTTTAGCGTTCATGATAAAAGAAAAAATAAAAGAGTTGAACCTTATTAAATCGAAAACGAAACGAAAAAAACAATGTTGCGGAGAAAATGTTTTCATTTTCCAGTTGAAGGAATTTCGGTTTGTTCTCAAGGGATAATCGCTTTAAAACAAGTGTGTCAATTTCATTATTGTTACAAAATTCGCCTCTGTTGAGCTCTCTTGAATTTCATATAATCAGTGTTTCATTGTTTCATATATCATTGTTTCATTCATCTCGAACTCTCCGTTAATTGAAACTGTTGTTTTATATATCGTGTTGATTTGGCTTTAGTTATCTCAAAAAGTCCTAATCTCGAGAACAAATTCGTTTCCCTTGAAAGAGTTTGAGAGAGCGGGTTTGGTTTTACATGGCTAGCGCTTTTACAATCGTAATTGTTTTTACATGACTGGCAGTAAAATTAGAATCGCCGTCTTAGCACTAAATGTTTTTATACATGACTGTGCTTCAAAGATAATAATAATAATAATAATAATACATTTATTTAATGTTAGTGGACGGAATAGCATAAAAATACTAATATAGACTAACATGAAAGATGAAAGTTGTCATATTCCACAAGGTTTCCAAATGATCAAGTAGCATTTAAGTCAAATAAGTAGGAAATAAAATTAAAATTAAAATGTGCCAGGTGTCCCAGAAAAAAGGCTACACGTTTGCAAAGATGTTGTGGAGGTTTAATATTTCTGTTTCTCGTTGCATTTAATAAACTAGACTTTAACTTAAAGCTTAACACCTTAGTTGGCAAAATCAACTCAATAACCGCTGCGTTATGCCCAATAAAAACACATCAAGAAATTCATCTGGTCATAATTTTGAGATTTAAATCATTATCAAAGCCTCTGGTTTTACAGAAACACAAAATTTGCACTTTCATTTGGCGTAACCCAGCAATTATTGAGTCAATATTGCGAAATATTGAGTCAATATTGCGAAATATTGCGCAATATTGCGAAATATTGCGCAATATGGTATCAAACCTCAAGTTGAAGCCTCTTCTATAACACTCAAGAATAAAAACAAAATATCAAGCTCCTACACAGCAGCTTTGGAAACGTGTAGCCTTTTTTGGTACACCCAGTATATATACATATAGATAGGTATATGTATTATCGCGCATATTGTCATACATTCTAATGAGGACACGAACAGGTGTGCCAAATGTTTCCTGCAGCCCATGAAACCAAAGAAAAGAAACATAGATCTTATACGTTATGCATGAGCATGGGTTTTAGAACACGATTAATGTTGCTCGTACAACGTGCTCTTTACTGTGTCCTATCTCGTGAAACAGTTGCGCCTTCGCTCGTGAGGCCGCCCGTATGCGCATAAAAAGCCTCGCAGCGAAGAGCATGTTGCACGAATAACATTAATCGTATTTTAAAACCCATGGCAAGAGCAATAGATACCCGATGGGCGGTGAGCAACAGCAACAAAGAGAAACATGGGGAGGAAACAAGTGGCAGTTAAAAAATATAAATAAGTTAGATGCTGAAGTCTATTTGAAGTGTCCTAATCATTGTAGAAAGAAAGCGTAAATTCAATTCAATTCCGCCATGCAAAAAGTAAACAACAAAACAATCTTCTTTTCATATTTTGAATCCCCCCCCCTCATGTCACTTGTTACGAGTTGTGAAGAATATTGACCCCTGCAAAACGTGCACTTGCAACGAATAAAAGAGACCCTTTCTCATAAATCTCATAAAAACCTGCAAAAGACCACGGAAAAAATCCCTTAAAACTCAAAATCCTGTGCTATTGTTGCTCGTAAAGAACGTATGCTCATAAATGTAATCCTAACAACAAGATGTGCATAATTTTAGAGCTACCGAGAAAGCGGATCAATGTATTGCCACTGCTCTATAATTCGTTATTGCACAGGTCAGATACGAAATCCAATGGAAGGCTTAATTCTTTCTAATCGTAAGTAGAAACGCACTGTGTGCAATAAAAGCATTTCAATTATTGATAAGTAAATTGGCTGAAATACACAACAAAAATTAAAAAACATTTCATGCAACAATCGGAGTATAAAACCTTTCTCTCATGGACATTAAAAAGGTCGAAGGAGAGTAACACAAATAAATGTTTTTGCCAATGAGCACGTAATGCTCTAAACACATCAAAATCACCGCTCACTTCGTTCTTTATTATTTAGTATGCTTCTGACGACAGAATACAATGGATTGGTCTGCACGCAAAAAGAAAAGCGGTCTGCTCGCAAAAACACGCAAAAACACGCTCGTCATCGTATTTCCTCTAAGACCCCCGTTCGACATGAATTTCATACAAACATGCATCAAACACAGAATGAATGTAACAGAATATCATGTCGGAATGAGTTATCTGGACGCTGCCTGCACACATATGACATGCAGTGACACAGGAAATTTTACATCTGTAAAAGAATAATTTTAAAGATTTCCAAAACAAAAACTTCAAAATTGCACAGTCAGACAAACAACAATCACACGGTTATTGACTGCAGGAAGGTTGAAGAAAACAAAGGAAAATTATCCGTCACACCCAAACCATGCCTATTTTCCATTGTCTAACGAGGAAGATTTCTAAAGGAGGAAGGTTGATCATTTTACTGGAAAATCGTTGTGTGCAAGTCCTGTTTTCTGTCGACATGATTACGAGTCTCAGTTAGAACAAGGGAAACAAAGACTTGTAAAATAAGTACAATGTTCAACCAATCAATCAGCGTGTTCATTTCGCCATAAAACAATCATTATTACATTGTTTCAAAATTTTCCATTGTTTGTATGACAAGCGATTTCACACGGTTGGGTGATTTCGAATAGAATTAGGATTGTTTTACTTGCGAGAGGGACAGGCTGCACAAAAAACAATAATAAACGAAGAAATTTGAGATAGTTACTTACAAAGAAAATTTCTTATTCCAAACTGGATTGAGGTTCTTCTTTATGATTGGTGTTTTCTTTTTTGTTTCTTTCTCCGGGTCAGGTTTAAGTTTCACTTTCACGTATGGATCGGAAAGTCCTGTTGGATCCATTGGGATAAGATTCTTCGCTTCTCGAACTAGAAGAAATTTATTTATTTTATTTTTAAACAGAATCAAAATCTTTCTTATAAATATAAAACAATAACAGCAGACGCCAGAGCAGTTATTTTAGTTCAATTAGCAAAGTAATAACCAGTTTTTCGAGATCATAAATTTGTCATTTGAAAAATTCCAATACGAAATTCCAGGTCCTTTTTACTGAAAATTCACTTATTTTTGCCTTTTAAAAACCCGTTGTTGAAAAACAATAAGAAACATTCATCATAGGTGAAATTCATAATATATATAGGCCCGAATAACATAAAAATAGTGACAAAACATTTTCTTGGGGGCCAGGGCGATTTTCACATAATTCCCCCAAAAAGACAATATTTCTTAACGGCTCTTTCGGGATTTGAATTTATTTGTTATTGTGGCCTGACGAAAGTACAAGAGAATGCTGCAAGAAAGTCGTTTACTTTCCCATTCCAAAAAGTTTTGCTTGCAAAGAAATTAAATATTTTAACTTTCAACTTAGGCAAAAATTTTCAATAGACAACAGGCTCTTTGAAAATTTCCAAATCTGTCCAAATCATGTTGCAACACTAAGCAAAAATAAGTTATCAAGGCCTAGTCTGATTACTTCAGACCCACCTTAATCGCACGCTACCACCTTCACACTTAATCGCACGCTACCACCTTCCAGAACGAATCGAGACTCGTGCAACAAGTCTAATCAAGGCCTAGACTAGCTACACAGTATATGTATTGCTCCTCGTACTGATATGTGAATATCAACAACAACAACAGCGACAATGAGGGACTGTGTAGCTAGTCTAATCAAGGTCATCGTTAGACAGTACTCTATGTAAAAACATACGGAGCATAGGTACTCCATGTAACCTAAATATTCTGGATACAATTGATCTGAGTATTATCGGTAAACAAAGGGTTAAAAGAAATTTGAATTTGGAAGTTATTTGATACAAGAAATAAAATGTAAGTAGACAGCATAAGATAACATGCTTTTTTTAGATTTGCTTGTAAGCTTACCGAAAAACCTACAATAAATCGAATCAAATAATTTGTACATGGTTTTATAGTTCATTTAGTGAAATCATTAATCGTCAAAGCAATAGAAATTAAACTTTAGTTTTATCAATCCATTTACAAGCATTAAAATAAAGAATTAAACTGTAAAATCATTTTTAAAGCACTTAAAAAGTTCATTAAATTTTCATGACCCGTCAGTTTGAAATAGTCCTGAACAAACAATACTCAGAAAATCTTGTAAAATTAAATCAAAAAGGTCACTTTCAAACCCCGCAACACATCATTATTTTAACAATAAATGAAGGTACCATACGATTTTCTAATAAGAACAGTTTTGATAAGAAACAAAAGTCTAACATTTGAGTAATTTTTTGTTAGGCAAATCTTAAGCACATGGCCATTAACGTGCTTTTGAAGGAAACTGGTTTCTCAAAAATCAATTCTGAATCAAAATCAACCCTAAGCTCTACTCAAAACCAGCTGTTCTTTTTTTTCAAACGTGAGTTGCTCACGACAAGACAAAAATCGGTATTGTTTTACGATATTTGTTTTGTGACACGCAACTTGAACTGAACTAAATATTGTTTAAGAAATAAAAGCGTTTAATAATCGTGACTAAAATCATGAAATATGAAAACTCACTGTTCGGAACAAATTCTCTTTCGCCTAGAGCGTTCGAGATAGCACGTTTCAATTGTAATTAACTTTGTTCAAACACAATAAAGCCCTGTTTACACTGCTTCGTTTTCGGTTTTATCTGTTTTTGTTTCAGTATTCAAAAAACGTTACCTGTTTACACTGCGCCTTGTTCAAATGAAAACGCTCAGAAAGCGGAAAGGTGTGTTTACACTACTCCTGGAAAATAAATCTAAACATCTTTGTAAACAAACCACTAATGCCAAGATAGAGAAACACTAAACGTATCGGGCATAACCCTTCATCAGTAGTATCACCAGTAGTCTACTGATGAAGGGTTATGCCGATACGACAAGTGTATCTTTTTATCTTGGCATTATTAACTTGTTTACGAAGATATTTAAATTCATTTGATGAATATTGCCACAAGTAACAATATCAGGGATATAACTCCTGGAAAACGCTGAGAAAACAATAAATTCCCTTCTAAATAATATAAGCATGATTTACAGCAGAAAATACAAACAAGCCTCGAAGACAACTCACAGAAATCAAAATTTGATCTCTAAGTACAACATTGATTATTTCCAATGAATCGGCCATGCTGTAAATTCATTTTAAAATTGGCGCGCTAAGTATGTTTTTTTGGCTCTTTATCTATAATTAGTACATAAAAATTCAAGATATTTTCGTCGGTAATTAAGACAAACTTTTACAAAATACAATACAATTTTGATACAGCAAAAATACAGCATCTAACCAAAAATGTAAACTATTATTAAAGTAAATGAGTAGTCATACGCTTAGCTGATGTAACCAACGTTTTGAATGTATTGTCTGCATAGTCTGCAGGAGCAAATAAATGATGCAATTTTTTTATTTTTGCTCTGAACATTTTCATGTCGTTTGAGTTTCTAATTTCGGGTGGAAGATTGTTCCATAGTTGGCTACATCTATAAGAGATAGTATCTAGACCATATAATACTGTATTTGGCTACTGCTGGTTGAAAAGGTATTTGTCGCTGCAGTTGTTAGCGTCCTAAAAAGTATCCGATCTTGGTGGCTGCGATTTTGGTGTTTACAATATAAACAGTGTAAACAAGTAGCGTTTTCATGTCTCAAAGTCTCTGCTTTCAAACATCTACGTTTTCATAACAGAACAGTGTTACCACAAGGCAAGAACCGATTATCCGTTTTCAAATAAAAACGGAGCAGTGTCAAGGGGGCCTAAATCAAGGACAAAATGCAGCAACACACAACCTCGTGCCCAGTGCTATTTCATACAATACCCCCTGGCTGTTGAGCGTTTTCATTGGCTTATGAGAAACAATAAGAATGGAAATCAACATTCGACTGAGTCTCATGAGATTGCAAAACTTGAATATGAAAAACGGGCAGCTATAGTAGAATTCAAAAAATGAATTCTTTTCATGGCATAAATTTATGAGTTCGCATAAAATTACGCAACATTTGCAGGTAGGTACCAGGGTGTATGTCATCTAGATGCAATAGCTCTGGGTACAAGGTTGATCAACACTTACTTTCAACTTCAAGTTCACCATTCGATTCAGACTTGGCAGTGTATTTGATCTTCATGTGAATTCGTCCACGTCTCTCCGTGTGATCCGCTCCACAAAGCTTGGGGATGCTTCCCGATTTCTCGCATCTCTTATGCACGTTCATTTCACATGCTGTATTATGTAATTATTAAATTGTTTTAAAATATCAGAAAATCAGAATAAATAAGTTGTAGTGATATAACAAATACGAAGAGATTACAGATAAAAGCATTGGCAATAAAATAGATTTAGAGCATGATTGAATTAGTAATGATAATAATTTAACGTAGATCAACCAAAGAATCAACCAAAGTAGAATTATTCAACAACCTTTTTGTGTGCGAACAAACAAATAGATTGATACAAATTGTACTTCAAACATAGTATAGAATTGTTCACAACAAAAAAAACAATTCTTTTGTTTGTTTATGAAGTATAATTATACTTATTATGCTCGAGATCGATTAAAAAGCAATACACAGAAACAATTTTCGAAGTTTATAACCATGATGATCAATTTCAGTTAATCCATAAATAAGTATATGTTACACTTTTTGGTCATGTTTTCTTTAAAGCCAATTCTATTTTCGGTAGCTTTCTAATTTCCGAATTCTTGCTCTTTAAAGTTAAAAACGGTAGGCTTAGCAGCTCTCCAAAACAAGAAAGCAGAAGGTTTCCGAGAATTCAAAGTTGCCAGGAAACTTACCACTGTCGCTAGGAGACGCGCGAGCCTTTTGGGCCTGGGAATGATAGTTTCAAGATGAAATTTTAGATTTTCAGAATTCTTGTTCCTTTCAATTTTTGGATTCGGTTTCTCGGAAACCTACCGTTTTCAGGATTAAGGAGGTTTTGAAGATCTAAAATAACGAGCCCTTTGCAAGTTCTATTTTGTAAATTTCAAGAAAGTTCAAACCCTTTTCTGGTGCATTATAGTAAAAACCGCAAATAAGAACCTTCATTGTTGATACTTAGTACAGCAAAGGTTCCCAATTTCAAATTAAATCTCATGGAAGCACGCACTCTTATTGCATAGAAAATGCAAGCATTTTATTTGTAACTCACTGAATCTCTTCTCTAATAATTTTTGTTGAACTTTTCAGTATTAACAAGAGTGTCATTTTATTTCATTTTATTTTTCATTTATTCAAAAGATTCGCAACTAATATTATAGTGCATCAGTCCACTCTATACAAGAAATTAAAGAGAAAAACAAAATTCCAAAACCTTCATAAACTTTAGTCGAATTTAACTCAAAATTGCCGCGTGGCTTCAAATGATAAATTTAAAATGGATTTATCGTAGATTTAACCCTTTCTCCCCGGGAAGAGCCAAGTGGCCCATTGACAAACAACGTAAAACGTCATATTTTCAGGAGGTAAATGCGGGCAGAACTTTACATTACTTTCAGATATTTCAACGTATCATATAAATTAATTTGGTTTACATGTGGTACCCCCTGCCAAATAAAAGTTGCATAGGCTTTGCCTGTTTAGCTGAAATAAATCATGGCGTAAAAGGGTTAATGAATATGATTGGATTTGACTCAAAATAAGTTGGATGCATGAATTAAGCCTTACCTTGGCATTTAAGTCCTTGGTGTAAGAGTCCATACAGCAAAGATCCACAATGATCGCAAAATGCCGGACTCGTGTATGTATGAACCTTGAATCTATGTGGGGATTGTGGAGCCTGTTAAACAAATTAAGATTAATTTAAAGTCAACTTCGGAAGATAATACAACCAATTAAATATGAGAAAAAACTGACTTTGCATTGCACTACATTTCAACTAAAAAGATCTCAATTGGGAAAAAATATTATATTATACCAAAAGGTATAACAATGTTTATGAAAAATGAAATTTAAAGACTCACAAATCAATTTCGTTACGCATGTTGTTCTTTTGAACGTTTTTTTTTTTTTGGGGGGGGGGAAGGGTTGCGCTTGAGAACGCTTCTTTGTAATCGATTTTTATAGAGAACTGAATTCGCTGTTGCGATGAAAGAAAATAAAATAAAATAAGATAAAATTACGTTTTTAGGCCCCTTTTCGATCATAAGACCTGAACGTTTTTAGGCATGGGGAGGGGGGCTGCAGCCGAAGTGTGATGATGATAATCATAACGGGGGTGATGGGGGGTCTGAGAGAAATGCTCCAGAGATTGACTTGCATACGATTTGTGAGTCCTCCCTAAATTATGCAACTACATAATATTTAAATGAAAGGGACATTGAAGATCTTTTAGGCTTAATGAATTTCGTTAATTTTAATTGAGAAAAAATTAAATTTTCATGTTAATGCAATGGTAAGAAAATATTCTGTCAGACGACAAAATAGATGAAATAACACATGCAAACATCTGTGTGTTTGCATAACAACAGATTACATCTCTTAAGCATGGCTTGATGCAACACACCAAAATAGGTCACTCGCCACAGGCTCTTTTAAAATTATATGTCTTTACAAAACGCTTTTAAACATCCGCTCGATATTTCCCCCACAAAATATCATAACTAAAATCAGCCATGATTAATGATCAAAATTATGAAATAATTATCATCAATCCAAATGAAATCCATTTATTTCAGTGACACTTGAACTGCTAAAAGAAAATTTCTTTTTGATGTTGATAAGTCCTGATAACTTGACAAACCATGAGTTTTAAAACACGATTAATGTTGTTTGTACAACGTGCTCTTACTGTTTTCCATCTTGGAAAACAGTTGCGCCTTCGCAGCGAGGCTTTTGATGCGCGTACGGAGCGGCCTCGTAAGAGACAGAGAGAAGACACAGTGAAGACATGGTGAAGAGCACGTTGTACGAGCATTAACAAACAACAAAACAAAATAGCAGGTGCGTGTGAACGCAAACGGGATACCAAATCATCAGGAGAAAAAAAACAAAACAAAAACAGGTGTAAGACGTTGTGGGATGAGATAAAAATAAGAAACGGGGACATATAGAGCCAACCCCTGAGATGACTGGAATCAGTAAATTAAATCTTTCACACAGGAATAGAAAATTAATGGGTAGCAAATAGCTTGAAGATTTACTTTTAGCAGGAGTAAATGTGATAAAAAGACCCGACCAAGGTGGTGCCCCCGTTTTTAAAATTGTATTCCAATTTTAAAATCTCCTGCTTATTCCAAGCCTCATTTATTATAAATATAACATTGAAAAGGCCACAATGACGGTGCTGCACGACAGATCTGTTACGATGCTTGCGGTGAATAAATTTAAATGTTATTGAACAGAAACTCGGGTACAGGGATACGGGAAATAATAACAACTCAAGTTTTTTAATTTCCATGGTATATTCCAGCCCTCCGGCTATTCCAAACTTCACAATAATAATATTTGTGGATCATGTGGCCCTTTCATCATAGGTGAAATACGTGCTTTTGTGCCGATCAATGGACAACGACAGAAGCTGACTAAAGGCTGGTTTCCATCGGCATTGCCTGCAACTGCCTGCGGCAAATGTCTGCGGCTGCCTGATGTTTGAACACAGGTTTCCATTAAAAAATTGCTGGTTCTGAGACGCCGTAGGTACCCTGAAACTTAAATCAAATTTAACTTTTGAGCAGCCTCAGAGCACACCATGCAGGTAGCCTCAGAACACACCATGCAGGCAGCCGCAGTCATCCCAAGAAATATGTTTCCATTAAAAAAGTTTTCAGCCTGCGACCTCGACGAAGGCAATCGCAGGCAGTTACGGCTAAATGAAAACCAGCCTTAAGAATCGCAAAATAACGTATTTTCCTCATACAAAGCTTGTTCTACGAGATGTAAAAAGAAGAGAATATTGGATTGGATGGATGTATGTAGGTATGCATTATACATGGATATAGGTAGCTATGCATTACACAGTTTGTGCTGTTGAAGCAACAATCAAACCTGCAATGAAACCTCCAAACATGTATATTGTGGTAATTCAGGCTTTGTTTCCTAGAATATGAAAAAACAAGCAATGGAAACATAATTATATTTCCATTAACTCATTCTCTCTCATTTTAAAAGTAATTTTAAGCAAAAATTTCCTATTTCCATTTCAAAATGAGCCCAATTCTGATTAGACCCAACAAAGAAAAAACTAAACTCCTGAAATTCCAATGGACAAATGTTTTTTCTCTGGCAAAAATAGTTGCTTAACTTGAATTTCAAAACAAGTTTTATTTCAATTTCAATACGATTTTTAAATTTTTTAAATTCTGAAGCAGAAAGTAAAAAGCAATAGCATTCAATAATGAGTTGATTACCTCTGCGAAGCCAAAATTTTAGATCTCAATATTATTAAAGAAAAGGTTTAGATTGTGGCAAAGAGGCAAAATATTTTTAGGTTGTGGCAAAGCGACCGACGCGCCCTCCGTGATTAACCACATAGGAAAAAAGAAAACAACAGATAGAAAAATGAAAACAACAGTTAAGAAAGGCAAGTCAGATAACAATAGTCAGCGGGCGGGCAAGAGAAAGACTCGCCCTCTTCGAATAACCACATAGCAAAAAGAAACAACACTTAAAGAAAGGCAAGTCAGATAACAATAGTCAGCGGGCGGGCAAGAGAAAGACTCGCCCTCTTCGAATAACCACATAGCA
>JAYJMH010045717.1:0-14350 GCA_036873815.1 Phacellophora camtschatica
TTGTTTGTGCTTGTTTCTCGGCTTGTTTGTCGGATACAAATCATGAAAATGTATTTTTAGACTGTACTTTGACTGCAATTCGTGCAACCGAAATTTTGTTACGATTTTCGGAGACCAAAATTGTGCGTTGATGCCTCTTTAAATTGGAAAAAAAATTATGAAAAATTAAAGCAGCCACATTTTCTCTAATTGTAACTTTAATCAATTTTGTTAATTTTAGTATTTTTTAACTTTTTTCTTGAAAAACAGGCATGCTTCCGTAAGCATCGTGTGAACGTCTGAATCCGCCCCTGCGAGTCAAATTCAAAATGCAATGATTTTTTTGTAGCTTTCTAGTAATTGTACATGCATTCAAATTCAATCCAAACAAGTTCCGCTTGCCAATGGAAGTATCTATCAATTAACATTCGACACCAAAATTAATGGCACCCAAAATGAATCTGAAGCAAAGTCGAGCTGGTTCGCAATGGCGTCCCCAGGGCGCTGTGACCGTGATTGCAAGAATTTGTATGTTTTTCTTGTCTTAGCTGCTTGCACCTTGACCATATCATTTAGTGGAGCTATTCCTCGGAAAATGCTGACATTGAGGTGGGTTTATTTTTATAATGTATTTGCCCTTCTGCGTCTCCATTAAATTTTTCTTGTGCGGCAGTCCAAAAAAATGTCCCAGTGTTTGAAAGTTCCTATGGAGGAGCTTTAGTTTTGATAAATTTATTTTTGATTAATGTTTATTTTTGCTAAAATCAACGAAGTAATCCATGAACTATACTGAAGGAAAGCCAACGTTAATGGCTTTCTCAAAGCCATCATGTAGTATTTGCAGCAGGTTGAAACAGAAAGCAAGTTGAAACAGAATGTATTTTTGGTTAAATGTTGCATAACTCAGTGATCACTCAAGGTTGGCTCTCCTTTTTTATGGCTCAGGGATTACATAGGGGATTTTGGAATTTTGTCATTTCTTGAACTTTTAATTACGATAACGAGGCATAAAATCCTAGTCCAAAAAGTGTCTTTAATTTTTACGATGATTGTAATAAGTTCTCATTGGAAACATATTTGTGTTCTGTTCTTCTTTAATTTTTAATTTTCTGATTTTAATTCTTAATTCTCTTTTCTTAACAAACTGTAAATTATGAAAACTGATATCTAATGCAGGGAAACCAATTGATTTACTTGGCTTTATCGAACAAATCAGTTGGTGTTGGGGCAGTTTTTTGAACGCATCATCAATAAAATTGCTTACTTCTATAAGCAGCTGGATTTGGTTTTTTTAAAACGTTTCATGAAACAAACAAAAAATATTTTTCTCCGCATTGTTGATTTATTTTATGATTAAAATAAAAAGTCTGTATGTCTAGTCTTATATTTTAAATTTTATTTATTTGATGGTAAATTAGAAATGATTGTAAATATATTCGAAGTAGATTAGCTTCCTTTTGTAAAAATTTAGAAGCTACGAAAAATTCGAATCAAAATAAGATGATGATAAAACATCTTCTCGCCATAGGTGTGTAGCTGACAATCAAAGGGCGATTGCGCTTGGAATACAAATCACCCTCTTACGGTTACTGGGCCTTCTTCCAGGACCAATTATTCTTGGTGCCATATTCGACACAAACTGCCTTGTTTGGGGTGTCGATAGCTGTGGGAATAAAGGCAACTGCTTGGATTATCATGTGCCACAACTTTCAAAACATTTCTTCATTTTTGCATTAGCTTCTTCGTGTAAGATGAACAAACTTCGACAATTCTTTTTTGGCAAATGAACATTAATATTTATGAGAGTATCATTCAAAATGTGGCTTAGTATGAGTCATCGCTATATGGGTTCTTCGTTTTTAAAATAACTTTTTGAGCAAGATTTTGTAAATTGAATTGTTTTTCAGGAGTATGACATATAGCTTTATCGAATATCTCCACACTTTGAGCGATATTCTCGTTCATCAGCCTTATTCATGGAAAATACTGTAAAATGTTTACTGCTTCATGAAACCTCCACAAAATAACACAGTATTATTGAAAATTACTGAAAATATAAATGAAAATATTTGCCGTAATTGAAAGTTAGAGTCTGGAAAATATCACTGACAAAAACAAATTATGTGTTACACCCAAACCACGCCTATTTTCCAAACAAGGAAGGTTTCAAAAGATCAAACTTTACGTTTGGAAGAAGGTTTATCACTTTTGTGGACTCTGCTTAAAGTATTACTTGCCATAATGAAAATATAAAAATGCTTCCCAACCTTTCTTAATTCCTCCTTTTTTACCTTCCTAAAATTTGTTCCTTTAATTTTTTTCAAATTTAAATAAAATTTTTCGTAAAGAAGGCATTGCACGCTTTTTTTTATAAGGACCTCCTGCCTAAAATTTTGGTAAATTTTTTTTGAAATCTCAGAAAGTATTTACATTAAGCACAAGGAACCTCCAGCCTCAACTTGAAGCTGAGGTTCCGCATATGAAAAACGTGTAGTACTAAGGTGTCAATTTTAAGTTGCATCAACTTCAGCTTGATCTTATTTTATTTTAGTGGCTGCGACATTATTCAACTTTCTAGCCTGGTACTTTTACGTGCCACCGGAAGTAGAGAACGTGGAAAAAGATTCAAATGAAAATGCTGTTTTGCTAACTGATTTGGAAAAAACAAGAGCAAATTCTGTGTCAATGTAGTTTAAAGTTTGGCACAAGAGACTTAGCTGACCCTATAGAAAATATTGATTTGAGATTGTTGAAATATCGAGCTATGTTATACAAGTTTTTGGGTCAAATGGTTCTGGTATCTTTTTTGTCTTCCGAACTTCTAAAACGTGATCATGAAAACGGTAGGTTTCCGAGAAGCCGAACAAGTTTAAAAGAACAACTACTCTGAAAATTCAAATTTTTGCCAAATACATCGTACCGAGGGGTTGGCCAAATTGTACGAATTGGAAGATAAAGTCCTCAGCTATTTTCTATTTATCACAGTTGAAGAAGAATTCACCTGACCGAAACTCCATTAATACAGGCTTTTTCTTATAAATTTTTCTTATAAATTTTTCTTTTTCTTAAACCATTCCAACTACCCCTAATTGAACAAATTCTAATGAAATAAAAGAAATTTTTTAACAAATACAAGAGAAGAAAGCAGAAACTCTCAATAACTACTGGTGCATATATTATAAATAAGCAATCACCCAAAAGTTATATGATGAAAGTAAATCAATGAGTGTATACAGTCATTTTAAAAATAGTATGATATCTTCCAAAATATACAAAAAATGCATTCATCAGAATAAATTCCATTTAGTTAAAATTTAAATACCTAAATATACAGTATGTCGAGGGAAATACGCAAAGCTTCTGTTGATAAAACTTAATGATGCTTTTGTGATGAAAAAAAAAACAACACCAAATTATCATTGAGATCATTACCGTTTAGTTGCTGCTGTTGAACAACGGATATGTGCTATTTGACAATGAGCTATTGTCTTTTAACAATAAGTTGGAATTATTAAACAATTGTGAAATTTGCGAGAGTAAAGCAAATCAGCAGAAAAGAGCGTCTTATCAAAAATAAGGAGTTTAAGATGGCTGACAGCTATGAAAACTACTATTTAAAAAAAAATTGAACTGTCGAGATTAATTATTTTCGATACCGTGAGTTTTTGAGATCAACACTGAAATCAACTGTTAAGTTAAGCCAACACTGAAAATTCTTAATGGGGTATACAAAATAGTTCGAGTTAACATGGAGCTCAAGTTATCGTATTTCCTCTGGAACTGTGCTGTTTCGACCTCTCAAGGAAAATGGGACTTTTTGAGATAACCAAAGCTAAGCCAACACTGAAAATTCTCAAGGGATGTAATGAATACAAACTCTCAGTTCGAGTTATCCCCCCGGGAAGGGCCATATGGCCCATTGACAGCAAACGTAAAATATCATATTTTCAGGAGGTAAATGCGGCTATAACTTTACATTAATTTCAGATATTTCAACACGAGTTTATCATATAAATTAAGTTGTTTTGCATGTGCTACCCCCTGCAAAATAAAACTTGTATAGGATTTGCCTGTTGAGCAGAAATAAATCCGGGCGTGAAAGGGAAAACGTTTCGGTACAGCGAGTTTTTAGGATAACTGAAGCTAAATCAGCATAACTCTAAAGGGAGAACTTTTAAGCCCCGCCCCCCTGAGCCAAATAAGTTTAAAAGATATACAATACATTTCTAATTAACATTCGAGTTTATGCTACCGTATTTCATATAGAAGTGCGCTGTCTCAAACTCTCTAAGGGAAATAAAATGTGTTCGGTACAACGTTAAATCATAGACATAGTCATAGTCTTAAGTTTTTCCTTTTGACTATGGTTAAATTATGTTGTACAAACTTCTCAAACAAACAATTTCGAAATTCACACAAATACTTATCCCTGCTGCTAAATTTATTTTTAAAACTAATTTTATTTTTTTATATACAAATTTGATAACAAAAGTCTACTTTCTAAAATTTTTTGAGGTGTTTCACAAGACGTTTTTTAGAAGGTAACTCTGGTTTTTCTTCAAGATATCAAATTTATGATTTCGATCAGAGTATTTCAGAATTCCAGGCACTTCTTTTGCGGAATACAGTAGCACATTATAACACTCAAACCACACAATCTAAATTATGTCCCCACCCAAACCCCACGTCCACTTTTTCATTGTTCAATGTTATATATATATATTCATCAATAACTATCTATTTTGAGCATTTCGACCAAAGTGTTTAAAACCCATTAGGTCTTATGTCGTTATTAATTATTAATCCATACTATAATAAAATAATTATAAACAATTTCTTCATTCTTCGAATTTAACAGCTCAATCCTAAAAACTTCTAACTTCACATTTTTTGCAATTATTGAGATATACATACACATTATATTAATGACTAAATACATGCAGTAGGAACCCTTACAAAGTAACCTAAAAAATCTAAGGAAAATAAAAGAACATGGTAAGTTGATTAAATGCAATACCAATTGGACACTTATAAAATTTACAACATCCCAACAATTTTGTTTATTTTTAAAATTTCAGGCTGAATGTTCTTATATTTGTAGGTTCTTTACAGCGGGTTTCTGTTGAGTGCAGGTGCAGGTAGATATAGGTGCAGGTAGATATTGTGGAAACAATTCAAACATTTCATGCATCAAAAATGAAAATTTCTGGACATTAAAAAAATATTCACCTTTAATCATCTTCCTCGTCAGTGCCAGAGAGTTCTAATTTACGCGCAATTCTCTTCAACAACGCACTTTGATCCTTGACGAGTGATTTTATCGTTTTGATATGTCGTTTCTGTTTCGCCAGCTCCATTCTGTTCTCCGCGAGTTTTTTACTTATTTCGTCATCTCTCCCTGCCTGTTCTTCTTGTTCAGCTAGTAGATATCCGTATTCATCGTCGTATCCAAGATACCGTCGAATTCTGAAATGCATTAATATTATGAAGTTTCGGATTGAACAATTTTGGACAAACAACTTCGGAAACTTTTCAAAAGACGGCACAATAGTTTAGCCATGGGTTTTAGAACACGATTAATGTTGTTCTTACAACGTGCTCTTTACTGTGTCCTATCTTGTAAAACAGTCGAGCCTTCGCTGCGAGTTAATACCCTTCTTAGAGAAGAATTTATCTCTCTCTCGCGAAACCGCTCCGTAGGCGCATAAAAATCCTCACAGCGAAGGCGCACCTGTTTCACAAGATGGGACATACTAAAGAGCACGATTCTTTATTGGACGATTCTAGCAAAAGTATTTTGAACAGAAAATATCATCAATATGACTTTAGGACGTTTTTTGGAGAGGTTTAAAGACATTCAGGCAGTTAAAACTTTGAAGAGCATTTTCTTAATGTTAATGTATTCAATCCAAGCAGGGGTAAAAATTATGCTGCGTATCTTTGAGCACAGAAAATACTCGAATGCAGTAACTAAAGACAAATGCCGAATGAGACAATACGATTTTAAACCTTTCAGGAGTTCAATGAATTAAAACAAACACAGATAAGCCGAGAAAAATTTCGTAACAATAGTGAAATTGACACACTAATTATCCTTTGAAAACAATGAGATGTTTACATTTTCAGGTTCAGAGAGTTTTACTTTGTTTTTGATGACTAATCACTTTGAAATTGGTGAGTCAATTTGACTATTGTTGCAAAATTTGTTTCTGTTACATTACGCAGATAGCAAAACGGTTGTCTATTGTGGTTTTCTTTGCTTTGTTGAAGGTGTAAAATCTATTCTTTAGAGTGATAAATTGTATTGTCGTGTTTAGAGTTGAATCTTTTGTTTTACAAAATTCTTTCTTGCACGTCCTGAATCTGAATCTGAAAGTACTCACCTGTCAAACAACGATTCTGAATGTGGAAAAACAACAATCTCCTTGGTGTATGCCCATCGTGTTATGAATGATGGATAATTGTGTTGCATATCTTTCAAAATGTCAACTTGTTGTTTCAGTATTCGAATATATGCCGTTTTACGAACAGCTTCGATATCACCAACAGCTAAACCAACCTAAATAAGATATGATTATGTTGAGATTACAAATAAAATATGAAATGAATGTTTATATTTAAATATACACAACGTTTCGAGCATTACTCGTCTTCAGGTGTGAGGAAAGTCGTTGAAGAGAAATGAAGACCTTGGAATCTTGCAAAATTATCACGATAATTAGAATGTATTATTTGTAGAAACGTTTAAATTTAATAAATAATTATATGCTGTTCAATTTTTCTTTTTTCTTTTGATGTAGTTTTACAATATAACATGCTGTATTAGTATATTATATACTGTATGTAGAATTAAGTTTTAAACTACTAGATACTACGTGGGTGATCAATTAATGGTGTGATCATGTATGCTTGAACAGTTAGATAAGAACAGTTATATAAGAACAGTTAGCTTCCAGTTCAGGCTATATTGGGCATATCTTCGCAAACTTGTTACTGCTCTGATCAAAAATATCTTTAAAGGGTGTTTCAGGTTAAGGCCCAAACATCTGCACATTTTTGTTGTGCCTAAAATGTAAATAATTATGGAGATGCCAAAAGGTTTTGATCAAAATCCGAGCCAGAGGATTCTATAAAGTTTGTTGTTATATAAAAACTGCGCGTATTAGCATTCAACGTACCAATAAATTCGTGAGAATAATAGGCATCAGAAGCAAGAATACACAGTAAATGATGTAAGTGGCTCCTTCCATTGGAAGCAGTGGCAGTCCTGATGTGCCATTCTTGTTTATGCTGTCTGTCAACACGTTATCAAATTCAAGTTCACCGATTGTCATTACTGCTACCTGGAATGTAAAAATAAAATTTTAGGAAACAATAATTAATAACCAAGAAACAACAACAAAATTAGATTAAGAAATATTTACGTTTATTGATTTTTCAACAAAAGTTTTCACAACAGAACAGCAAAATACTTTATTTTTAATAAAACAAAAGATTCATTTCAAAGACTTGCTCTTGAAAAAAACAACACATAAAATTGGTGACAAACTGGTGCCACCAATAATGTTCATTACTCCTTGTTCCTTACTCATAATTAATAAAGATATTAGCTTATGAATAAGATAGTTCAAAAAAATGAAAGTGGTTTTTTGCAACGATTTAGTTTGAACACAACAAACATAAAATTAATAAAAATCATGGAAAATAATTTGTACCTTCAAAAAAGATCTTTCAACGGCACTTAATGTTGAAATAAAAAACTCTAATATTTTTCGATATTTGTAATGAATTTGAATACAATACTTTTGATTTGAAAGCTGAATCAAATGCACAGCTTTTTGTGATTTAATCAATACATCACGCTGTCCAAGGATTCACCTGGCATTCTATTTCTACTTGTGTTGTTTTTGTATTTTCAGCTCCCTGGCACCGGAATTCCCTGAATGGTCCCTTATCATATCAGCCAAAAGTCACAGCAGTAACCTTACCATTTTTGGCAAAATCTGCCAATTTCAAAAGCAAGGCTATAATCTGTTTATTTTTCATTTTAACAGTCTCTCGTAACAGCGAAGAAAATTATAATTAGCGCAAATGCAACAGTGAAAACCCGCATATAAGAAGATTCAACTTTTAACAACATGCCTGCAATAATTCTACTCCGAATAAAAAATCCGTTATTTAAATCCTGAAGACATTGATGAATAATAAAAAAATATATTCCCAATAAAAATGAATACGTTACATTCACCGCCCTTTGATGATTTGTCATATTGAGTTTTGTAATTTGTGGGTTTATATATGCGGGTTAGTTAATTTATTTATTCAATTATTTATGAGGAATGCAGAAACAAAATATGTAATACTTACCTTCATGAGAGACCTTTCTACAGTACTAAACGTTTGTATTTCTCGTAACAGCGAATAAAACGACAGCGCAAATGCTATGATGAATATACAGAAAACAAGTAAGACTCTTAGTACTGTTCCGAATACTTCAATGAACATCACAACATAAAGGCCAAAATATGGAAATCTCGTCAGAAACAACAGCAAGTTAACCCATGTTAGCAAAACGCTAATTGCTCCAGCGTTCCATTTCTGCTTGAAAGTGATTGCGTCTTCCGAGACAATGAGAAAATTTATCATGAACACAAGTGTGGAGCTGTATAAGATCCATTCGATGTAATTTACGCCTTGATTGAAATATTTCCTTTTTTGTACTACCATCTGAATCATTTCTTTCAGAATGTTGAAGATGCAAATGACCACAGTAAGTAACGGGAATACGGTTTTAAAAAGAGTTGAATCGGAATAAGATGTGAATCTTTGGGCATCAGTGCGACCGATTTTCTTTAGCTCTTTATTTCGGTCCCTGGGTGAATAAATTGTTGAATATAATTAAAACTTGCACATAAAATTGAGAAATATAAACTTCTGCATTTTTATAGCAGAAATAAGAAAAGTTACTTATCTTTGGATAATTAATACATTAACATCACAAAGTTTCGGACGATCAAACCAAAGAAGAGAAGAGAATATAATGTATAAAAAATAGTTTAATTCTACAACACACATCTCCTCCTATATATTCAATTTTGTTAAATCTTAAAAGAAAAACTCTGTTTTGTTAACTTGTTAATTTAATTTGTTTTAAATTTAATTTAATTTGCACAACCTACCCTTCTCTTTCAACAACAACAACTGATGTCACGGATATTACAAAGAGCAAGTACATAAATAGCGTGCTGTAATAGACTACTCGACCAAGTCTTGCCCACTTATGTGCGATCAATCTCTTCGTTAGAGGATGTGAGAGCAGTTTTTCCCTTTTGAATGCAACCATTGTAACTGGTTCAAAATACTGCGAATCTCCCTCCTTCCCAGAAGAATCTACATCAATGTAGCTAACATCAAAAGTTATGTTGAAATCCTTATGATCGCGAGTATGAAATGATTCAACAACACATTTGTCCATCGCTACTTCGGCAACATCAGGAGCAGTCATTATGAGCTTTCTCATTGGAGTATTTCCATCTATCGAACAGTTATCAAGAGCTTCCCGCCATCTGGAAGGTAAATAATTACAACTATAACATCTTAAACCTGCTAAAATTGCTCTAAGTCTATTGAGTGTCTTGTGTGTTACAAAATTGACAGAAATAAGAAATGCATGCTGCGTGGACAAAAAATTGACTAGCAAAATGTTTGCCTGTTTGAAAAAATATTTTAAATGGATCATAAACCTTTCCCGAGTAAGCACAACTATTTTTAGTGAGTGGAAAAAGGGCCGTGATTTATAATGGGGGCAAATTGTAGGGTGTAAATCAGCAGAAGTCCGCCAAAACATTTGAATCTTAGCCAAAATCCCCTTGCAAAAAATATCCCCGACGTTGCTGCTGATTTGGTCAGCTAACAGTTATATAAATGCTGTTATTGCCGAGCGTGGGCAAGAATGCTATCCGCACACCAGTGGCCGTTATCTGTAAAGGAAAATATTTTGGCTGTCAACCGTAAGAAAAAAACAGTCTTGACACTAGGACACAGTAAATAATGCGACGAAATCCACCACAAAAGAACAATGCCAATAGAATAGAAGATCGTTGAAAGTTAAAAAAGCTAAAAATTTTGTTTCCTTACCTTGGGTGCTGAATCAGTGCCATACAAATTTCTTGTTGGAAATTACCAACGGCATGATCCAAACAATTTTTCCCATGGATATCTTTAAGAGCAATATCAGCTTGGTTATCAAGCAACAATGTAACGCATTCAACGTGACCATTCGCAGATGCCCAATGAAGTGGTGTGTTTTTATTCTTATCTTGAGCGTCCACGGGTGCATCATTGTCAAGTAGAATTCCCATCGTTTTCCAAAATCCATTTTTTGCAGCATAATCAAGAGGGGTCCAAGCTGTGTCGTCCCTTCCATCGATTTCTGAACCCATATCAATGAGGATCCTCACTGCGCCCCTGTTATTCCAACAAAAATTTTAAACAACAAATTAGCATTCTTTTATTCTATCGGGTGAGTTCAGAAACTTTTGTGGCGGATGAAATGGGAGAGTAAAACAAATACATACAGATAAGCAGAGGCAAATTTTGTAACAATAGTGAAATTGACACACTAATTTCAAAACGATTATCCCTCGAGAACAAAGCGAACATTTCTCAACTGCAAAACAAAAACAACAATGTTGTGCAGAAAGTCTTTTCACTTTCCAGTTGAGGCAATTTCGCTTTGTTTTTGAGGGATAATAGCTTTGAAACCAGTGGTATATTTAATTTTTTTTCAAAATTCAGTGCAACTCAAAGAAAATTTTGGCAAAAATTAAAAATCAGCATGACAATCTTCTTAAATCTACGAAAAAAGGACTTAAACATCCAGGCGATTTACGGAAGTAATGTTTACTTTCTGGAGTTTACAAAGAGTTTTAGAGAGCCCTTTATTGGAGCAATTAAAAATTAGAATTAAAATCCCCTTTCTTAACGGACGCATTGTTAAATTTTATTGGAACATCTCATAAAATCAAATTAAAAATCCCCTTCATTAGATAACGATTCCTTGTTATATTTTATTGGGGAACCCCTTAAAAATAAGCATTTCCCAGAAGAACACCTCTTCTTGAACAATTGCAAATGAATTAAATTAAAATGATATCAAAAAGCTTACAAGTTGCCATTTTTGGCTGCTAAATGTAAAGGCATTCGACCATTATCATCAGTTGTATTCAGAACACCACTGGCAACTTTGCAAAGAGCAAGCACACATCTTGGCTTTCCCATCTCCGCAGCATAATGTAAAGGCGTTTTCTCCAAGCTATCACCCAAATCTGCTTTAGCGCCATGATTTATGATAACATCCAGAGCCTAAAGTAACACATTATGGTGATCATCAGAAAAGAAAGCCTGACGAGATCTTCTTCTTTTGTTTTGGAAAGCTATCATTTGATCAACATGCATAAATTGTCAATACAACACAAAGATAGGCATTCATTTAGTTATGAATTAGAACGTTATTAATTTAGTTATGAATGATAATGTCACAAGAACAAAAAACCACTCTGACTCAAATTCATTAAACTCAAACTCATTAAACTCAAATATTGTTAACTCAAACTGTTGCATATGCCCATTAAGAGCTTCCAGTGTTAATTTAGCTTCGGTCAATTTTTAATCAAACTGTTCTTTTAAATCTCGAAGATTCTTTAAATCTCGAAGATTCTTTAAATCTCGAAGAGATCTTGAACAAATTTTCATTCCTCCTGAGAGTTCAAGATTGTTGGCTTCAATTGTACTGGGCGCACTGGGTTTTTAATTGGTTCCCCATGGAGTCAACTTTTACTCAAAGTGTTCTGTATATACATTGAGAGCTTTCAGTGTTGATTTATCTTTTATCTTCAAAACTAGCTATGTCGAGCAAATTTTTATTTTCCTTGAGAGTTCGAGACAGACGGGTTCAAAACAGTAGCAATAGAAAATTGTTGACAGATGTCTTGATGGTGTTAAGATAGTTGGTATTAAAAAAGATGTAAAAAGGTTTAAATAATGATCAAAGTGACACACTGATGTGGGAATATAGCTATTGTCTGATTTAATGACAATTTATTGTCAATGTATTGTGCAAAAACACACCTCAAAATTCCCTTCAATAGCAGCATAATGCAATGGTGTCTTGTAATCCTTATCAGTTGTGTTCACAAGTCCAGCAGCGCCATTTTCTAACAACATCAATAATGTGTCTGAATGATCAAACTCCACAGCCAAATGCAGACAGGTTTTCAGGGATGCTTCAGTCACCTGGGTTTTGGCCCCTTCGTCAATAAGCAATTTTGCAGCCACAGTTTGACCTTTCCAAACAGCTCCAAGCAGAGGTGTGTAATTATCAATGTCCTTAGCATCGATGGCTGCACCTTTTTTTAGAAGAAACGTGATCATCTCATCTTTCCCATAAATTGATGCTCTGCAATGTATATCAATTTGAAATAATGCGTGAGCTCAAGCTTCTCACAACACAAATTTCTCATACTTAAAATAGGTATGGTCAAACGAAAAATAATTCTGGAAATTTCGTAATCAATATGTCGTTTTTACTGAATCTGACCATAGTCAAAAGAGAATGAAGTTGACTATGATTCGACAGAATATCAGAGGGGGAATTATTCGATTTCTGTTTTGAAAAAATAGGGGGGCTTATTCGAGAAGAGGGCTTAATCAAACTATTATGGCATGTAAAAATCACATAGAATCAAAAGCATTTATCCTTTTCTTGCAATCACTTGAGACTCCTTGCCACTATATGGGAACCAGGCTTTTTAAATGTAACAGAAATGATTTGGCCATATGCTGAAATACAACTATCTACAGGCCTGTGCCTGTCCATAAGAATTAAAAGTAAGTTGCATAATTAAGAAATCAAAAGGAAAGATTAAAAAGAAAAGCTCCTATAAGTAGCTGAACTAACGAGAAGAGAGCCTCTTTGTCCTAATATCTTAATATATTAATTTCATTGAACAGTTTATTGGATTTTCATTCATAGAATCATGTAAAGTAGTGCCCTCAGAAGCTGTTCCAGATGAAAGATGAAAAAGTTAAGGCCTTTGCAAAATTATAACACCTAGAAAAATTGTGCAAATTGCCATACAAATTGGAGCATCATGCTAAAAAGGGATTAAATTAGCACAAAAAATTTATATACTTGATTGATTCATCACAAAGTTATTAGCAATTTTATTGAAAATGTTGTGACTAAAGAATTCTAAAAATTTTGGTCAGCATTTTAGCTGAATTTCAATTCGAAAGAAAGTAGTATACTCAAGGGATATCCTATTGAACACTTTGCACAATTAGATATTGAAAAACTTGCACAATTTGTTGTTGAGAAACTTGCACAATGAACTTTTGAAAATCATGAACTTTATCAACTTTAATAGAGATGAAAACCACAAGCCCTTATTACATGAGCTTTATTAACTTTTTTAACAAAATTCCTTATAACTTCGAAACAAATTGATCAATTTCTGCCAAAAAAAATTGTCTGGGCTAATTTTATCCTTTTGCAACATTGTGCTTTCCTATTTATGTCAATTCCTTGGCCTAATACATTAACAAACACCTCAAACGTTTTGGGGAACATCAGCTACATTTACCAACATTAGTATTGCAATTAGATGAATACATACTTGTGCAATGGTGTTAATTGATCACTATCCTTAGCATTTACTTTAGCACGATGCTTTAAAAGAATTTCAGCAATCTTAACATTGCCACAAGTGGCTGCAAGATGTAGCGGAGTAATTTTACCATCTGCATGCAAATTTACATCAGCCCCATGGTTTATCAAAGTCGCAACTGTGTCTGCATAACCAGCAGTACAAGCTAAATGCAAGGCAGAGTCATGTTGTCCAGACCTCCTGTTAACATATTCCTTCGTTGCAGGATCTTTGAGATAATCAACATCATCACCATCTTTAGTAACTATTAAATAAAACATGTAACACTATACGTTTCTACTCCCTTATCAGTATTAATTTTTGTGGATATTAAAATAATTATAATATTTAACTACCATAAATACCAATGTGAAAGTCAAGGTTCTGAGGCCTAAGATTTGGTGACAAGAAGAGCTTATACAAGGGGTACAAAAAGTTTTCTACATTTCTGAAATGGGAAAACACCCTTCAAAATGCCTCATTTGTTGCCTGTAAGCTAAAATACAAAATATATACTAAATTTTGGGTCTCCAGTTTGTCAACATCAATGGTACTACAGGTGAAGGATTCAATGTGAAGGTAGGAGTGCATCAAGGATCTGTATTAAGCCCCCTCCTTTTCGCCATTGTACTGGAGGCACTCTCTAGGGAGTTCAGAACCGGGCT
>JAYJMH010045728.1:0-14345 GCA_036873815.1 Phacellophora camtschatica
GGTTTAAAACAAAATTTACCTTATCTAGCTCCAATCGACCCCCCCCCCCCCCCGGTTATATTCATACTCCGGTTATTATCATATCACCACTGTTTCCCAAATTTACTTCTGGTCAAATAAACCCTTATAAAAGAACTCCGCTTAAAGTATGAACTCCACTTATAGTCATACCTTTCTTAAAAATATTTGGTGTGACCAAAATTGACTGTAATTGTGAAATAATTGCTTGGAAATAACTCGAATAAAAGCCTGAGCCGAAAAACCAATCCAAAACCTAATGAACAACAATAATGGCGAATTTCAGAGGACAGGTCAATAATCTACAAATAGATATATAACTATTCCTCAAATTAAATTTAATGTGATTACTTTCAAAGGCACAGTCTCCAGGACCGTTGTCCTATATTACACGAACCTCGTATCCAGGGCTATTTCATTCAGAAGAAAAACCCCTGGTGCCTTTCTGAATATTTTGCGTAAATTTATGCGAGCTTGTAAATTTATGCCTTGGCAAAAGAATTCATTTTTCGAATTCTACTATAGCTGTACGTTTCTCTCGAGACTAAATCGAATGTTAATTGCCATGCTTATTGTTTCTGACAAGCCAATGAAACCGCATAACAGCCAGGTAGGTACCAGGGGTATTGTATGAAATAGTCCTGGGTACGAAGTTGACATTACACAAACACAACTGCAGTTTATTTTTAGAATGGGGCCTTGGTGAAAACGACAGACTCTTGTGCATTTTGAAATGAAATGAAACCTGTAAAATTTGTAAAAAAAAAGAACAGTTTACATAAGTTACAACTGCAAATTGCAAAATACCAACCATTTAATTTTGGTAAAACTGGCTGATCCTTTTCGTTTATTAGTTCATCTATGTCATCTTGATTTGGAGTTTTGATTATTTCTTGAAAAACCTCTGTGTCATTTTGAGATTGACAGTGAAATGGCATGTCTGCCTTATCTGTAGTAGCCTTTACTTCAATCTCGATAAAACTGTCTGTGCTGTTTTCATCGCAACTCTCTTCCAGATTTACAACAATTGGATTTGCAGTATGTTTTTCTTCTTCGATGATTTCTGCAGCTGAATTCTCGATTGTCTCTGTTTGCATTTCATTCTCAGAAGTAGATGGCGAATCATAACATTTCCCTTTTAAGTAACAAAGAAGTTTTCGTTCAGAGGAAGTTTCTATTTCTTTTAAGCACCACTGCTTCACGTCTCTTGTGTTGTATTGCTATGAAAAATAAAACATGATTTCTGTAATATACCACAACAAAATAACTGTTTCAATATTTCCAACCAATTCTAAAATAAATCAATACATTTTCATTAGCGAATTCAAGGCCTAGTGTCGTTGGTGTTATTGGCTAGATGGTAACATGAAATCACTCACAAAAGATCTGCTGTGCGTGATAATTACCAAACTTTTATGCTTCAAGACAATTTTTTATTGCTCAAACAAAAAAAGTCAGACTGTTATCAATTCACGAATATTGATGGCCATCTAAATAACTGAAGCTTGTCTTATTTTATTCCTCTCCATCCTTTTATTTACCCAATCAGCAACGTGACAGTGTGCCTTTAAAAGCAGACATGCCATCAATCTGAAATATTTTTTCAGAGTTTTTCAAAAAGTATTTTGTTTCTAAATAATGTGTTTACGTTTTGTTCCTAATCTGTGTTTGATGCGAGTGAAGCGAAAGGTTACTGTATCACACTCATACTGAAAATTAGATTAAAAAAATTAAGCTGGAAAAAATTTAGACGTATCATGCAGAGCATCGTAGCTGCAGTACCTCAGACTGCATATTTTCTCCTTTGCAGATAATAAGTATATTATCTGCACAATTTTGAATGGCTCCATCTGCACCTGCGTATAGTGACAAAAATTCTTTTTTGTGACAACTTTTTTAATGAATAATTTGATCTACCATGCAATAAACAAAGAAAGCAATCTGGGCCACTACCATCTTTACCATCACATGTTGCAATAGTGCACATTGGTAAAACAAATTAACCTGGTAGAAAAATTATATTTTCACAAGGAAACACTCAATATTTTGAATAAATATGACTTTGAAAAACAAAAAACTAATACCTTTAAATTACCAGGCAACAATTTCTTGAAATTCTTTTTGTTAACCAGAGTAAACAATTCTTTGCCAAGTAGTTTTCTGTCGTGAACATGTTCTGACAAATTCTGCAAGCCTAAAACCAAATTCTCTTCACTCCATTTTGCAAATTCGCCTTCAATTTCATTGATCTCCTTTGGTTTATAATACTTTAGTTTTAATCTTTTTAATTTATGTTTGAACCTTGACTTCAGTCCGTTTGGTCTCCTTTTCTTTTTTGCTTTTGAAATTTCTTCAACATCTTGAGTTGAATTTATGGCATGATTCTGTATTGCACCCGTGGTCTCTTCTTTGACTAAATTATTTTGTAAGATTTCCGATAATTTTCTCTTTTTGCTGTGAAGAAAGGTTTCATTAAATTGTTTATTAAATGTTTTTTATTCAAAGTGTGAGTATCTGTTCAGTCTGTTTACTATCTATATAATGCAGTACATTACCAAATAATTGGTATTACATACAGGAAAGGAAGATTAGTATTGTTAGTACCACAGAAATAAAGTGATTCAGCAGTTTAGGCCCACCACTTAGTTAATTGCATGAGATCAACCATGAAATTGGTTCATAGACATAGCATAGGATATAAATGCCAAATGATATGATATGATTAATCTGCTGTCACCAGAGTAAAAAAATACTAGTAAAGATATTAAATACACTTAATTGTCCTTGCTAATTTCTAAGGCTTCTACAGAGCAAAGGAATTTATCTTCTAACGAGAAACTGTTCCAAAGTTTACTGAAAAGTCAATTGGTAAAGCATGCAATCCGTTTTTGAAAGATTTGGTAATTTAAAGTAAAAGACAAAATGTTATCTTGTTATCTCCGTTATACATTATATTTGTATTCTATGGCATGGACTACAAATGTATTACTTGGTAATAATTTCAGAATGATTAGACTCTTAGGAATCTGAAGAAACAAAGTCACCCTTCTGAACAAAGTTTGACAGTGACTTTTTGTCTGTTATGCATTTGCAACGTCATCTTTGTAATGCATTGTGGTAACATTGTCTATCTGTGTATTTCTAATAGAAAATGGTTAAAAATGAATCTTTTGCTTGCAATGATAAACAATATTTAACAAGTTTAATTAATTAAGCGTATACAGCTAAAATTTGCAGCAAAAAATTATCTGACATGCATCATTTGTGGACAACAATGTAGCAAATTATTGAGTATTGTGCTGCTGAAGGACAGGGGTATGAATGGTTTTGCCAGGACACAGAATTTAAGTGATTTTGTCCAACAAGGATTTGGGAATTGCATTTGGCTAAAAAAAATTATGGAGAATGGAATTTTCACACATTTGCTACTGGGAAACAGGCTTTTCAAAATATTCTTACAGGAATAGAACCCTTCTTAAAGATGCTATCTAGTACATGACTTCTTCTTCACCAGACTCCTCTAACATATTGTAATCATAGTTTATTTGATGACTATCCCTGTTCTAAAGTAAAGAGCAAAACTTGTTTTCTCCAGTATTGTCTAGTCTGTTTTTAAGTGTGTTCAATGTAAAAGCTGATACAATAGTATCTGGTAATGTTTCCTCAACTGTGCTTTATTACTTTGTGGGAAGATTGATCTTTCCATAATTTAACAAATATAGTTTTATCATCATGAATGTTATTTATAGATTTGTATATTTCAATCATGTCACCTTTGGCAAGCTAATGTTGTGAGTTTTACTTTCTTCAACCAATCTAGGTATATGAAAAAGCATAAAAATGGAAATATAGAAATGGAAATATGGAAATTCAAAAGTTCATGACCATGTATGGACTTTGTGTTGTGTAAGGTAACAACTAACAAATTATGTTGTATTATTATTATGTATTATGGGTTTTGTACATTCATTCAGCAAGAATTTGTCTATCCGATCTGATTAATTTCTGAAAACTTTTCTTGTTTGGGGAGAATTTTTCCTGTTCCGGTAAAGTTGTTAAAACATGTTCAGTAAAATCTCTTCCCAAAGGGTAGAAAACACAAAAAGTAATACTTCTATATACAGGGGAGTTTTTAAGTGTGATCCTTTTTATCTATGCCCAAGAAAATGTTTATAATTAAAAAATTTGGGTTGCTTGTGCAGAATTTCTGCTATTCACAATTATGTAAAATGACATCATTCTATTGTTTTGAACTGAATCGTTCAAGTCTATAAAACATTTAACATAAAATGTCCTTGCAAATGTTGATTTTGTTCAGAAAAGGAGTTCCTAGGTCTCCTCTTGTGAATAGTAACAAATTAACAGAATTTCATTGGTTAGAACTTTTAAAAATCAACTTTTCATTTGATCCCTCTTTTTCAACCCTTTTCCAACATGGACCTTTTGGATTGGAGCATTCTCTCTGCTTTATCTAAATCTATTGCTGGTAGGCAATTAGAATATCACTTTTTTTTAACTTTAAGAGAATGATTATTTTGGTTTTTCAGCTGCAAAATACAAAAACAAAATTTTGATCACTAAAAAATAAAACAAACGTACGTATCTCAAACGTCAACGTGTGCTGTAAAAAGACAGCAGCAGCACCGCACATCAAACAAACGTTAACGTGTTACTTTATTTTGGCGGCGACCGTACCAGAGGCAAATTAAATTACATTGAAATAACACAACCAGATTGTCTGTATTTTTTTTGTTGACAAAAATCTTTATTTTTCAAACAATAACAAGATAATTAGGCCTGATCAGTTGGTGGTAATATCGACGATAGGCCTTGATGAAGCAATTAAACATTAAAAAAACAAAAAATATTTAACGAGTAAGTAATATGTAAATAATGAAAAAAATTATGTTCTTACCTCTTTTCTTTGCTTTTACGCTTCTTTTTAAAAGTTTTTAGGTGCGTCGATGAATCTGGAGAAGGACAAGACATCGTCAAAATTTGAGTGCTTGGAGCGTGGAAGCCATTTTTATTTCAAGTCAAAAATTAGCGAGGCTCAAAAAAAATTTAATCCAAAACGAGATTGCTATGGAACACATCATCCAATTTTTGTTTTTGTACTGTACTTCCTTTATTTTTTTTAGCTGATGAGTTGGTGAAGTGAAAAGAACTGTACCCAGGAATGGGGGAATTTAGTGGACAGAGCAGAGCTGTAAAAGTTGCCATTCTTTGTACAATATGGTACATTCTCAGTTCAACAAACAACGTCATTATTAAGAGACTTCTTAGGCAGTATCCATACCCAGTGACGATCAGTCTATCTCATTTGACTTGCACTGCTTTCTTGATGTATCCAATTCTGCTCATTTTTGGTGTGAAAACAACTGTCGACATTTCTCTTTTCAGATTTTATATCATGCTCGTTCCTCTTGGCATTGGAAAGCTGTTAGTATCGACATCATCTCATGTCAGTATTTGGAGAGTTCCAGTTTCATATGCACATACAGGTGAAGAATATGAAAGATGTCAGGCTTACATACATAAAGAAAGAAGATCATAATAATATTAATCTGTAATCTATTATTATGAAATAATTTTTTTAACATATATAAATTAAAACTCAAATAGATTAATATAATAATTGTAATATAGTGTAGCCTAAATCTAATGATAATTTAAATAAAATTTAAATTTTTAGTCTATTATGATGATTGGCTGCAATATAACAGAATATAAAATGTTTGAAATAATTGAAGTAGAATTATTATATGGCATTTGAAAATATGGCTCCTTAGACTGGCAACAGCAATTTGATTGGTTCTTCATGATCTGTCTGTAAAAGCTGTATTTTCCGAAGCCCTGTTGGACCAGTGTTGCCAAGACTAGAAACCAATAACAAGAAAAGCTTCATTTAGACCAAGGCCATAAAATGGATATTATTTTTGAATGCCATATAATAAAGCCTTTTTTAAACTGTTACTTTCGATCCATGATGGAAAATATCTGGATATAAGCTTCTTGCATGGGCCTCATTGCATATATCCCATTTAATTACTTTGTGACTGTTTTTTTTAAAATTAATTAAATAATATATTTCAACTTTTTTTTCATGTTTTTATTGGCAAACATAGTAAAGGTATGATTCATATATATATTATACACATTTATTTTTATGAAATTGGGTATTTTACTTACATACCAGATACTTTACCAGTTAAAGTGGAATAGGATTTTGTCTTCTTAGGAGGTTTTTAAATTTCTGAAATTTTAAATTATGTAGCCTATTGTTCACATCAACCCTGTATCCTTGTAACCCTGTATCCTTGTAACCCTGTATCCTTGTAACCCTGTATCCTTGTAACCCTGTATCCCTGTAACCCACTGCTGTAACCCTGTATCCTTGTAACCCTGTATCCTTGTAACCCTGTACAATATATGTTTAATCCAGTTCTGCACTGTATCAGTTCCTCAAACCCCTCAGTTATGTGGAAGAACACACTTTGTATATGAGAACCTGAAACCCCTCAGATCAGATAACACTGGAGAATGTCAGATTCATGCCTCATCTGGGCATGGGCCCAAGGCTTAATGTCCCATGAAGGACACATAATTGAATTGGTTTAGTCAATTACCAATCCAGGTTTTTTATCTTGCTTGACCAAGCTTAGCATCAAGCTTAACAGTGATCTAACAGAAACTGTGTCAATCACTAAGCCAGTTGCTTCCATAAATTCATTCATTTATTGCAAAGATCTACTAAATAAATTAAATATGTAAATTTAATTTTTTTTATATTTCCTTTTGCAGGCAACTATGCCAATTTTTACAGTGATGATTTCAAGACTTTTCTTCAATGAAAAACAGACATGGATGGTATGTGTTTAATGGAATAATATTATGCAAAAATATTGTTTCTTATTTCCACCAATGAATTAGGTTAACATTATTTGTGACGGATTTACACTTAATCAAAATATGGCAGACATTAAATGAGTGCCTGTTACAAGCAAGGAGGGAGGATCATATTGGTACTTGCATTATCCTATCAGCCAAAGTTGAGTTACTGAACAGTTCCAAGGAATGTAGGGCAGTCAAAAATTTGTTATGTATAAATCAAGGATACATCTTTTGTCAATAAAATATAAGTTTCTGCATGAAAATTGTCAACATTCAAAAGAATCCTTTACATACAGGCTTTCAATTTTTTACTTATTTTTCAAAGGACCTAATCAAGCAACATTGAGGCTGATAATTTGTTGTAAAAAAACACACTCAACATTTTTGTGAACCTGGACCTGTTATCCTCTCTACCCCCCTCTTGATGCTTATGTCCCAGAGCCAAGATGCTGATCCACCTTCATTTTAGATAATCAACAATCACATTAAAATAATATTTTTATTCTCTTTTATTATAAATCGTAAACCAAAAAATGCAATGTTATGTTTCATTTTGCAGACATACATTTCGCTTATGCCAATAATATGTGGTGTAGCCATAGCAACTGTGACGGAATTATCTTTTGAAACACTTGGCATGATGATGGCATTACTTTGTACAGTCATTTTTGCATTACAAAATGTTTACACAAAAAGGGTAAGTCATAATGTATGTCATCATGTTAAAAACAACAAAGCAGTTCTTCACAGAATGAATTTAGTTGACTCCAGTCATAGTCACTCCGCTTATAGTCATACTCCGGTTATTGTCACATCAACATTGTTCCCCAAATTTACCTCTGGCTAAACCCTAATGAATAAACTCTGTTTACGGTGCCTGCGTTTTTAGTCACACTCCGCTTATAATCACATTTTTTTCCTTCCCAAAGAGCAAAATTTAACGAATTTGAGCCACTAGAAATTAAAACTCAAGAAACTCAAGTCATTTTTTATAGGAGAAGACGTATAGCATTGGTTATTGCATGTGGAGTGCTAGAAAGCGTTCCTGGTACCCATATTAGAAGGCTGTTACAAGGGATTTTCTATTATTTATACAAATATTTCATTTAGGCAACTCCGCTTAAAGTCACACTCTGCTTACAGTCACAATTTTCTTGAAAATATTTAATGTGACTATAACCGGAGTCAACTGTACAACCTAATTGGAATAATTATTGTCCAGTTTTATTTATAAGAAATAATTTGTTGCAACAATGCAATGCAAATTTTTGATGATACCAAATAAAGTACTGGGGCATATCGATACTGTGGGGATATCGTCATCGTCGTCCTTTGTCCAGCCGCTAGTCAGTTGCTGGTGATCCCGCTGACGACATTGCTCCAAGATGTTCTATCTTTTGCAAACTGAATGGATTTTTAAATCCAAAAATTGTCCTTTCATTCAAGTGGCAGCAGTAGTTGAAGTATGTGTTGCCAAACGGAGCCAAACCGTGCATAATTTTGAAATATTGCAGTGGCTTTGGGATCACCGTTGGAAGCATTCCGTTTTAAGACAATGGGTGTTTCGGAAAATTTCCCGGCGTTGCTTTCAACCATAGTAAAGTCCCATCTTTAACTTCTTTAAAGTTCAATTTAACTTAAAATAGGGTTACCCTTAAAATAGGGAAATTTTGCTTGCAAACGCGAGCTAACTTGAACCCTTCTGCTAGGGTAACCCTGTTGCTAGGTTAATCATATATCCTCGCAAACATGCCCTAGATTTGTACAGTACTGATGCGAGGCCTAGAGAAAAGGCCTCTGATTTCAATGCAATGACAGGCCTTTAATTTTTTGCTGAAATATCCCATATCCTTTTCATTTTTCCCGGGAATATCCCATATCCCTAAAACCCTAATAGGGCCTCAAAAATGCATCCTGAGAAAAGCTCTCGATAAATACCGTTGTAAAAATTAAATTAAGTTGTTGCAATTAAAGAAACGATGATTATGATTTTATTTATTCCAGGCAATTAAAGATCTGAGATTAAACCATTTACATTTATTGACAAGAATAGCTCACATTGCATTTGTCATTGCTGTTCCTTTGTGGCTTGTTACAGATTCACATAAACTTTTCAATGACCAGAAATTTGTATGTATTTAGTTACTATTTTATGTTTGGTTTTTACTGGAGTGGCAAAAAATTAAAATGACAAAAAAGTTTTGAGGATCCTCTTCTAAAAATTTAGAAGTAACGTTTTTCCTCGAATAAGTTCCCCCCTTTGAATAGCGCTTCTTCAAACGTTCATGTTTGCAACCAACCTCGTGTTTCCAGGGCTGTTTCATTCAGTAGAAATACCCCTGTAAATTTATGCGAGCTCGTAAATTTATGCCTCGTCAAAATAATTCATTTTTCGAATTTTACTATGGCTGTCCGTTTTTCACATTCAAATTTTGCAATCTCTCGAGACTCAAATGTTGTTTTCCATGATTATTATTTCTCATAAGCCTCTTGAGATTCAGTCAAATGTTGATTTCCATTCTTATTGTTTCTCATAAGTCAATGAAAACGCAGCCAAAGAGGTGTTTGGGTATTGTATGAAATAGCCCTGGGTACGAGGTTGCAACCAAGCAGGCAATACGTAAGATATTCTGATGAAATATATCTCTCACCAGATCTTGACATTCCAGTATATTATATAATTGTAGTATAATTCATTTACTCCACTATTTGATCTGCTATTCATTCCTCCAAAAGTCCCCCAATTTAATGATCACCCCGGGGCCCCTAATTCAGGAAATACGGTACAAAAACAGCAAACATTCTTGCTAACTCTGGCATGGGTTTTAAACGTCATTTTTTGTTAAGTCTACAAAAGCCTTAGTCAACTCAGCTTTCGAGGTCGGTAAATGAGTACCGACTCAGCTGAGGTAAGAGGTTATCAAAATAGGGAATGAAATGGCACCTCCCCTGCCCTCCACGGGTAGCAGCTAACGAAAAAGGAGCCTTCGGGTTGCCTTTAACCTAGCGGTCGGCCAACTTACTTTCTTACTCTCGTGAAACGAGAAAACATATTCTTTAATTCTGTTTATCCATTATTATCTATACCAATGAAGTTATTTTATAATTTTGTTGGTGAAAATAATAACACTAAATTTGGAGTATTTCTTTGGCACAAACTAAAATGAGTTATTTGTTTGAGGTTAAATTCTATGAATAAATATACTCTTTTCACAGATTTCGACTGAAAACACAGTTTGGTTTCTGTCAAGGCTGGCCCAAAGTGGATTAATCAACTTTTCACAAAATATCATGGCGTTTTCTGTTCTTAATTTATTATCACCGCTCAGCTACTCGGTTGCCACAGCAACTAAAAGAATATTGGTCATTACCGTTTCTATAGTGACATTAAAAAACCCTGTTACAGTTATGAATTTGATTGGCATGTTGCTGGCCATATTTGGAGTGTTCCTCTACAACAGAGTAAGAAATTCTATTTTTGAATGCATTTCTTTGTATTTTTACATTCCTACTTTTAGAGGATAGATAATTCTGCTAAAGATGGCATTGGGTGCATTATGACCAAGATGCAGTGCCTTCGATTATCGAATACCAACTGACATAGCTGCTGTTTCGATAATAGAACGCATTAGCTACATCTTGGTCGTAATACCCCTTCGGCCATCTTTTGAGGAACTGCCTATTTTGTTTTCTTCACTGGAAATATTGTTTTAATTTGAAAATAACCAATCAATTTTCAGTATTACGAACATGTGATAAGACTTCTTTGACGTGATTTGCCTATCTCAAAATGCTTCTTCGTATATGTCATATTTATAAACTTCTATTAACTTTTCAACAATTTAAAAAATTATTTGATATCTTTTCACTCAAGAAATAAGGTCATTCCAGTGGGGTCTGTATTACATAGTTCCGTGATATATTTACAGTTTCTTTTGGCTTTTTAAAAGCTCCCTAAAACACGAAAAATGCTTTCAATGTTCTCATCAATAAAAATTGTTAAGTTCCTTTGTTTCCCAGAACCCCCGGGATGGGAGAGCCTCAGAAATTTTAATTTTTGAGATTTGAAATAAAGATTTGAAACGTTGCAACGTCTTCATTTTGAATGTTTTATTTATTTCCATATATTTAGAGATTTTGTTATTATCTCCATTATGATCCAGTTTCTACCATTTTTTTAAAGTATGATTTATCCATGTGTGGCCTCGTTTAGAAGTTTTGTCATTGCATCAAAATTATCGAGAACAACAATTCACAAATAGTAGGTGTAAAATCTTGGGAGTGTATTTAATACATTTTATTATTCTGTTTTACAGACAAAACAAATTGAAATGCGAAAGAGATTGTTGCCATTTCTACAAAAACAGACTGTAAAATTACATCAAATTGGAAGCCCAACACTTTACAAACGAACACACTCGTACATTTAGTTATATTTTCGCGAGTTATATTTTTACACAAAAATAATAAAACTACGAAATTGGTGGGGTTATGGGGTATACATAGTTTCATTGTTCAAGTTAAATTAATAATGGTGGCAGTACAGTTATGTAAATCTATAATCTCGAACTTCTTCACATGCGAACATCATGCAAACATCATGCAAACATCATGCAAACATCAAACAAACAAGAAGCGTGCGTATTTTCTCTCAGATTGGAAGTTTACTTCCACCGCAATTCTACTTCGAGGCAAATAAAATGTATCTCAACAAACCTTTTGGCGACTCTTTTCTTCAATGCCATTGTCAAATTCTTGTTCTTGCGCGCACCTCGGAAAATAATAATACGACGACGGCAGTGGAGTGGTAGAATTGAATTTTCACAAATGTTTGGTGAATCCAAATTTTTGGTTTTTGTCTCTTTTTTAAATAAAAATATACCGTTTCACTTGGTCCATATAACTTGGTCCAGAGAGTTAGTCACGCGTGCGCCACTTTACATAATCTCGTTTATCACTTTATTAAATTCATTTTGCTCAGGTTAATCGACTTTGTGGACTTCCAGAGCCTTGTTGACGAATGAATGTCCCAGAATCTCGACAAGTCAATTATTTTTCGTACTGTCTTTTAGAGCTGTCCTTCAGAACGAAAAATTAATTTCACTGTTTTTTGGAACTTTCCTTGAGCGCGAAAAGTACGTCATCCTGGCTAACGTTCAGCCTGATTCTTTGATATATGTCATTCAAACCAGGCTCCATCAACAACAGCTTGCATGAGCCAAGATCGAAACTTAGCCGAAATGTCTCGGATGTGTTTGGTGGTTTCACTCCTGAAATAAAATGAAAGTAAATAAATAGTGCACCAACTAAAACTATCGCGTCAATACAGTAAACCGAACATGAGAAAAAACCTCTTTTCGAATAATAATAATTATTTTTATAAATTACCTTCGATTCTGCAAAGATCTTGAAACTGATCGTAAATCTGTAAGACAAAAATTGAAAGCATGCCAGCTGATTCTTTATCGACGATCACCTCCCAGTATCGGACAGTTCCAAACACCAAATCAAACCCTAACATTGCAGTCGTGCTCATTTCCTCTCTGCAAAGGGGAACCATCAACAACGAAAATAAATATTCCTCCTTAAGGTCTTATTGACATAAAAGATGCAATGTAACTCTAAAAATCAAGAGTATATTCGTCTCTAAACACAGTTGTGTCTATTTCAAGCAATGGTGTCACATCACACCCCTCCTCGCAATAATGTCAGGCAACATTCTTCATTTATATTTCACATGAGATTTGGTATCAAACATTTGGCCATAGTGTTAGATCATGGTTTTAAGAAATGTGAGTTGTTGTTTCCTAATCCCTTGTATCCATGTGCCCTGTAAACGTGTCACGGGTACGGGGACACATGGAAGAACAACAGCTCGCGTTTCTCAAAGTTCAACAAAAGAAGGTAAAAAAAATCTGTATGTTCATAAAATTGATAATTGAAATAAGCAAATTTGGGCATTTTATTAAAAATTTGAAATTCAGCCAAAGGCCATCCTCCTCCAATCTAAACATGGCTACGTGGCTCCTGTTTTCATTTATATAAAAAATTACGTTGACTCACATCTTTAAAAAAAGCTTCTTCTAAACCTGAACGCCGGAATTCTGATATAACAGCTCGCATAAAGAAGCCTTGAAACTTGGGAAGACTCCTGGAAAAGAATGAAGCATGGCTGCATTCATTATTAAAAAATTATACAGCAATGAAAATAAATAAAAAATGCAAATAGCAATTAATATAATTCCAAAACGTTTCGGTCTTGGCCCTTCATCAGTGAAGAAATTGGTTTTTCACCATCTTCATTCTACTCTTCGACAATGAAGGGCTAATCCCGAAGGCTTTAACGTTTAGTAATATATTTATTGGCTATTTCCAGTTACATTTAAATTTACACAAACGTTCTATATTGTATATGCTTCAATAACAATTAACTTATGGTATGTAAAAAACTAAAATAAATAAATTTTATCATTTAAATTTTATAAACAATTTAATCATAAATTTTGATCCATCAAATGATGAAAAAGTTCTTAATGAACTTTAGTTTTTAATGGTTTAAAAATTAAGTTTAAAAATACCAAGAATCCGTTCAGAGTAAAATGAGTTTAACATTATGTATTAAAAGTACCGAATAACCAAAAACCAAATGTTCCATAAAAAAAACATAAAAATACACAGTCGTCCCTGAGCTGTGCTGAAAGAAAGCGAAAGTTTATAGCCTTCCCAAAGCCATAATATAGTATTTTCAGCAAATTTCAGCAACAAAAATATTTTATGTTTAGTTTCATTTAGTATAACTCTGTGATTATTTAGTATAACTCTGTGATCATTGGGAAAAACAGAATTATTAAAACTGAAGCTCCAACACAGCAACTTTGTAAATGCGGGGACATTTTTGGGGACATTCGATATCATCTAACAAGTTCAGTTCAGTGCAAATAGCTCTGGTTACCCTCTCTGACTGCGCAGCTAGCAATTCATTATGAAATTTAAATTGAAAATTGGTTTCACAATACCGGGTGTCCCAAACAAAGGCTACACGTTTCCAAAACTGCCGAAGAGGAGCATAAGTTTTGATTATTTGGATTCTCCTTGAGTGTTATAGAAGAGGCGCTTCAACTTGAAGTTTGATACCTTGTTTCACAAAAGTGACCCAATAATCAACGAGTTAATCCGAACCAAAATGCAAATTTAGTATTTCTGCAAAACGAGAGGTTTTGATAATGATACTAAACCTCAAAATCATGTGACTAAATGAATTTCTTGATTTCTTTTGCTAACTTTCAGCTGAATTTATCTAAAGCCAACATTAGTATGTAAAATTTTGAATCAACCATCGCAAAAGAAATTATATTAACTAAATAATCAAAATATTCAACATAACTGCTTTGGAGTCATGTCAAATGTTTTTATAAGATATCCTCCTTGGTCAA
>JAYJMH010045739.1:0-14344 GCA_036873815.1 Phacellophora camtschatica
GGTGTGTCCAAGAAAATATTGAGGTGACCCAAAAATATAATAGAGCAAAAATGCAACCCCATAAATATAATATGATGGCACATGTTATGATGCAATCTTGATGCCTATAACAACTTTTGTTAACATGGTATGTCTTAATATTTTACCCAAAAATATTTCAAATTTTTAAGAGCCAAAATCATATTTTAGATTTTAGACCCAAAAATAGATTATTGAATTGAAATCCCAGACCTAAAAATATTATAGGGCATGAACCCTATGGGTAAAAACGTGGTACCCAGGCCAGTCAGGGTCTGGCCCCAGAAAATTTCTGAAGGGAGTGTCACGAAAAATTTGTCAACTAGAATTAGAAATTTGCCATTAAATAGTAAGCTCAGCTTTAAAGATTGAATTGCCAGACATCCCGTGAAATTGCAGAGTAAATACTGTTCTGCAGTTGCAGGAGGTGTCACACCCCCATGGGTCAGCCCTGAACTCAGTCCTTGCCATAGGGTAAATAAGCACAAAAGGTTAGGTTAGGAAACAGTTATCAAGTGCTTATGATAGCATCCAAACTTCCATTGAGCCTGGTAGAGTAGATTGCACACATTTTTGGAACTGACCAACCCCTCTTTGCTATTTGTGTGGCGATCTCCTGGGAGTTTCCACCACCTGCAACAAGGCAGCACTTCCCTTAACTGTATTAAAAGTGAGCCAAAAAAAAGTAGCATTTTACCTGTACACCAAAAACACGAAAATATCGCTCAGCTGCAGTGGGGAATGATACAATATCTGCATTATTCTCATCCATCTTTTCTCCTTCTTCTTATCACAAAACACTTGTTGAAATTATGTAAACATGTTCCCTGAAACAAAACAATGCAATTTATGTGAATGTGTCTGAAGACTTTTGTGATATATTTTTGTTGTCTTAATCTGGTCAGATAGAATGGTCTATGCATGAAAGTACGGCATGCTGTCCCAGCCCTTTTGTGATTTTGTGAGCGAGGGCCAAAAATTTCTCTTAAAAGTAAATTACTATTTCATACTGTCATAAGGAATATAGTCCAATCTCCATCTATTTTAAGGAAATTTTCCTGGAAGATATGCACATAGTAATTATATTTTGGTACAAGAAATTTTGCTTGGTTTTCTTTGAACGCTAGTTTTTCTTTGAACAGCATACTCTGGTTTTAGATGGTTGCTATAACATGAAATTATGTTATGATGACATTGAAGTGTCATTGAGAAAAGATGTGTATTAATATAGCTCAGTTCATTTAATTCTTTATATTCCACTACTACACATGGATATTAATACAATGATATGCAAAATATACAATGATATTAATACCTAACTATAAAAGAATATAACAATAGATGAATTAATACAAGTATAATGTATGTGCTGTATTAGAAAATTTAGAAGAGGAGCTCTCTAAGTAGGTAGGCTAAATAAAAAGAGAGACCCCTTTATCTTAAAATCTTATTGTTTCAATCAAAATAATTGACAGTTTTAGTGATATCAAAATTTGAAATGGATTATGAAATATCCAGTTTTAGGTTGAGAAATATTACAAATCAAATTGTATTTCATAGGTCAAGTAAATAATTTTTTAATTTAGATCTAAAAGTAGATTTTGGTTAGTTAGATATAATTCATAGCAAATTTTGCAAATGTGACTTGAAGCTTCTTTTGAATGAATTTTTCGAAGGGGAATTTCTAATTGATGCTGGTATATCATTCCAAAGTTTGGCTCAAATGGATTTTAAACCACATTGGAGGCTGTTCTTATGAGTTAAAAATAGATCACCACAATTAGATTGTCTGGTTGAATATTGATGAACAGTTGAATTGAGAGAGAAGAAGTTGTGAAAACAAGAATGTGAAGTTTGGTTAACAGATTCATATATAAAAGATAGTAATCTTAGTTTGAAAATTTCAGAAAGTCTATAAGTAGTTTAAGGTCTTTAAAGATGGGAAGAGAGCGAGAAAGATACTGTTGGTGCGAAATGGTTTTGACAGCTCTTTTTTGTAATTTAAATATAGGATCAATGTAAGAGGCAAAAGTTTGACCCCAGACAGTAATGCCATATTGTAGAAAGGACATGAATAAAGAGTTGTAAAGACAGACAACAACATTAGATGGAAGGAGATTTCGTATTTTGAAAAAAAATACCACACTAGCCAATTTCTTTGAAAGTTCATTGAGATGGTATTTCCAGCTGAGATTTTCAAGGGGAGTCCCAAGAATTTAACAAAAATTTCAATGCGCTTTTTGCCAATTTTTATAATGGTGTTTGAGGGAATTTTTGAGAGAGAAGAGTGGAATATAATATAATTTGTTTAACAATATTCAGTGAGAGTCTATTACAATCAAGCCATTTTTTAACAGATTTGAGCTCTGTGTTAACAGTTTTAAAAGAAGGTTATCTTAAGGTTTTAGATTTAAAGTATATATTAGTATCATCAGCAAAAAGGTAAAAATTAAATTTTTAAGATACATAAGGTATTGTGTCATTAAAAGTACTCATGGTTGATGGGCTGTTACAAATCATTTTACTGGTTTGATTGATTTGCAATAACTCAAAGTTAAGAACACTACTAAGAATGCTAACTTTTAAATCTCAAATGTTTTTTGATAATTTTTAAAAACCAAAATACTAGTTGCAGATAATTTCCTACCACTTTCCTTTTGTTGTCTTTTAGTTGTCTTCTCATTGTAATTTTATTTTTGTGCGCATGCACAATGTCGTGGCATCGCAAGTAAATTGAAAAGCAAACAACAACAACAATCACAAACAGAAAATTTATGGAAATGCCCACATCAAGCACACATTTTATGTCAATAAGCATTAAATTACTGCATGGAAACTGTCAAAGCATAAAAATAATCATTTATGGGCTTTCAATCATTTTACTGATTTTTCAAACTTTGAGGCTAATAAATTTTTGTACATTCTTAATATTATTGTGGGATTATATAAAAACAATATCTTTTAGGGCTTCTTCAGGGGACAGGACTTTGCCTCTTTCATCCTCAGGCCACAGACCTTTTACCCCTCCATTCCAACCCATCGCAGTGCTCCTGCTTGTATTTCAAAGGTTTGAGCTTTATAAGAAAGTTGAGGTTTCAAAATTTTCCTATACCTCTTACAAATTAATTCTTTACTTAGTCCACCCTACATTTCTCGGCTGGCTTCATCTACAAAATATGGACCAGGCCTTCCTCATAAAAACAGTGGACATGCCGCCAAACATAATACTCCCGAAACTATTGAATATTGGATATCAATGTCCAATAATTCTGCCTCTCCAATAATCCCACCCTTTTTCTTGACAAAAATTAGTCCTGCCTCTCTATCTAATAATTTATATTGCCTCTCCAATAATTCTGCCTCTCTTGTAATCCTGCAAAAAAACTTAAGTCTTGAAACCTCAATCCCACTGAGAATACAGGAGTGAATACAGTATCCAGATTTCTGTCCCCAGAATGGACCTTATTTCAACGGATTCAGGCGAGCTTACGGCCAAACGCCCTCAAAAGGGGCCAAAAAATTTTTGTCGATATCGGCATTTTTTATAGTTAAGAATTCTATAATACTGTATATTACATATAGACTTTTCCTGACAAGTTTCTTTCATTTTTACCTCAAGGCCTATAAAACGCAACATATCGTCTCTCTCACTCTTTCTGGGTCCAATATGCCGTTGTGCAAATGCATCTTGGGGTGGCAACACTTCTTGGATGCTGAATTGTGTTGTTGAGCAAGCTCGAAGATTCCAGCTCAGCAAGCCTTTTCTGGAATTTCCCGCGCCTGGTAATGAAGGCAATCCCCGTGACGTTCTTTGCCCAAGCACCCGCAAGTTGGGGCTCGAGACAAAAATTCTTCTTGACAACATGTAGAAAAAAGTCTAAGTTCAAATTGTAAGAGTTGTCGTCGAGCTTTGGTTGTGGCAGTTTGTTGCTGTCCAAAGACAGAAAGAGTCCAGACCAGACAGACCAGATCAGCTATTTTGTGGTTTGTGTGCACTGATCAGTGTTTGTGTGACGTTGGTGTTGCGCTATGGCTATTGAATTGAATTGCTGGACAAAATAGACACCATAAATTGATACAATCGCAACCAGTAGCGAAGCCAATGGTCCTGTTGGTCCTGCTCAGGAACAAACATTTTCAAAAATTTTTAAGCTACAAAAAATAAATTTTCCTTGATGAAAATATTGTATTATGATTAGAATATAAACTTTACTTCGATTGCCCAAGGTGTGTCCAGTCTCTTCCTCTTTGAGAGCAGGACCTGACACGGGGTATCTATAACTTTTTGACATCAGCTCAGCACTGTATTTTTCTCCTTTTCTGAATTTTTATTGGTTATGATGATTATTACGACGAGGTCCTGCTCAATAAATATAGCAGGACCAAACCCTATGTTTGGTCCTGCTTCACAATAGAACCATATTTTGTAGCCCTGTGTTTGGTCCTGCTTCAATAGAAAAAAACAATGCCAGTCCTGAGCAGGACCTCGTCGCAATAATCATCATAACCATTTTTTTTATCAGTGTGAATGAAGTGATTTGATTTTACTTCTACGAAAATAATTGGCTACTTCTAAAAGAAGGTTATGTCAATGTAAAAAGAAGGGAAAAAGAAAAGAAAAAGGGAGCACGTAAGACAACAGCACAACTCTACATGAGAACTTTTGGAGCATCAAATTTGAGCGTATGAAATAAGGGGTACCAACATGACATCATAAGACACATTCCTATCTCCGTATCAAAATTTTGACCAGGATTGCAGTTACCCAGCCCATTTTCGCAAATTTATTTAACATTTTTAATAACATTCATATATTGAAAAAACACACTTTTTTGTCGGAACAAAATATTTTCGTCCGGTTTGCTTGCTGGTACAAATACCCAACTCCCGGGTGGTATCCGGGGAATGTTTACAGGTGGAATTGATCGACGCGTTATTGCTGCTTTATCGAGCTAGTTAATAATAATATTATTATTATTTATTATTATTAGTTGCATGAACAGTGATCCCCAGTAACCTGTGATGCTCGATCACTTGCATTCAGGGGCGCACGTTGAAACAAATAACGAATTTTGGTGGGTTGTAAGTTAGCTTGGGACCGAATTCAGAAAAAAAACACACACAAATAACTATATTATTGGTGGAATCAGGGGCGGATCCAGCAGAATATGGCGACCGGTTTTATATTGAAGAATAGAGGGGCTAGGGAAATGTTTTTAGCGACCACGCCCTTTACTTTGGTTTTTCTGACCGGTTTTTCAAACCGGTCTGGATCCGCCCCTGACTCGGAATGGTACACCGTAGGTAGACTTACGACGTGAGATCCTAGTATTAGTTCAATTTTTATGACTCGCGGAGTACTCGACAGGTTTGAGATTTTTAGGCACTCATTCGATAGTGGCTGCAAGTCTCCCTTAGTCTCACAGCAATCTGACCCATGACACAATGAGTTTTGTGGGACGCAGAATTTGCAATTTTTAATGAGCGAGATTCGTGATTTGGTTGGCGGAATAGACCTGCACCAATCTACTCTACTGTGTGCCTTCAAAAATGCATACCCTACTGTATAGGCTCAAAAATGCCTACTCTACTGCGCACCCTCAAAAATGCCTGTCGAGTTGCATTGCTAAAAAACTACTTCGCGAGAGAAATGACGGGCCCCTGAAAAAATTAAGGTTTCAGGGCCCTCTTTTGATACATCTATTTGCATTTATAGTAGAATTTAAAGTAATTTTTATTCACTTGGGCGAACTTGGGTTCCTGAAATTATCAGCTGTTCACTTGACTGCGGGTCCCGGGGTTTTTAATTTTTAACGAAAATTGAAACATTCAAGATGGCTGGGTTTATAAGAGCTCAGCGGCACACTCTCTGCCCAGTCTGTCAACCAAATTGCAAAAGCTTAAATGACTCACATTTTGATGGAAAACCAACTTATTTCTTGAAACGGGGCAACAACAAACAACAATAGAAATGCTTTCTGACGTAGCATTTTGTCGAGGTGGACAATTTTTTAGTTTCTTTTTCGAAAATCAATTCAACAGCCATAAAGCGACTGACCAAAGCCAATCTGCGGTAGTGGGGGTAGCCTAGGCGTACACTGCGAGCAGTCTAGTATGGGGACACAACATACCCAAAAATAAAAAACAAACCAATTACGGTTTGCCTCGTTTGAGAAAAGGCCATGTTAGAAAATTTGAAAATTGTTCGTGTGTTCGTGATTGTTTACCACAGCCTCGTTTTCAGAAAAACGTTTAGTAAGCCAATAAAATGACTCTATTTCGATTTCTTGTAATTTGATTGGTGCAACAAAAAGTAGCTTTTCTTGAGCGAACAAAAACGTGACAGAACTGTTGCCAAAATTTAAATTGTATTAATTTATTATCCAAATATTGGCATAATACATCAAGCCAAATTAATTCAACGTTATTAAAATACAACACTATTTATTTAAAAAACACTATTTATTTCTCATTTGCTAACATTAAAAAATTGATATTGTTCATAATACATTATTACAAGCACTGTTTCACGAAAATTGTACACAAATATAGAATGTGAGGGGCTGGTCATAATTCATGGGAATTTACGGGACTACAACTTCTTATAAAATGTTTGAACATGGGAGAAAATGCCTTTTCTGCAACATTACCCATTATACAAAAAATTATTTATTAGAGCAGGTTAGAAATTGTTTCCATGCAGTGCCGTTTAAAGCTGCTGGAGATTTGGGAGAGGATATTGTTATCAGAACAATATATAATCATTTATATCTGTATTTTTAACAATAACGAAGAGGGCGCAACTACGTAAGATATAGCAATATGTTGATAAAACGATTTCAAATGTATATATAAAAAGAATAAATATAAAAGTATGTGTGCATGTATAGTTTCTGACAATTTCTAGGATATATTAATAAAATTCGATTTCAGTCTGGTGCAAAACAGTTTGAAATTTGAAAGACTTTTAGTAGCTGGACTAAGACTATTCCAAATATTTGCGCCCTTATCGAGGAGAATATACTGCCACCCCATTCTTTGTAAGACCTGTAAATCTGATAATCATTGGTTTGCCTTGTGTTGTGGTTATGTTTGAGTTATCAAATGTACAAAATTTCCACGGCATTGAATTAAAAACAACCAGATAACCGAAAAGGGAAAACAAATTCGAGGACCAAAAAGTTTAGAATCATGAAAATTGTGAAAGTGCAGTTTTGCATACCAAAATAGTAATTTTAATTGAGGCCCTTTGCACGGACTAGATATACTTTTGGTCTTGTTTTTATGTTTTTTCAGAAACAATATTCATGTAGTACAAGTTCCGGATACACATAACCCATGAATTCTGACCAGTTCAATTAATCTTTTAATCTGCGTAATAAGGCTGATGTACACGATCACATGTCACGGTAAAATATGCTCCACTTTTTCCCGTTCGACGTGTTAAAAAACAAATTTATTATAATACATGGAGCAGAATGGTACAATTTCGCGTATACACTTTAACTAATAAACGAGATTCGAACGAAACTGAACAGAATGATTTTCGAGTTTCGTCCATCGGCTGTACGCAGGCTAGAAAAATAGAAAAAGAAAGACGCTGCGGAGTAGCGTAGTTTATCCGGGTGTTATCGATATTTTTAAACCAGTCTCTAACGATGCTTCTGTTAAAAAAGTTTCAATATCAAGATAAGATTAAAGATAAAATGAAATATTTAAAAGTAGATAATTATTGAACATCGAAGTGATTCGTGCTTTATAAAACAAGAGTTGAAAAAAATTGTTAACCTTCCTCTGGCCAAAAACTAGACTTGCGTTGCAAAACTAGACTAGAAACTTGAAAACTAAACTGGCCTCAAGTCTATTTCTTTCTTAATCCAAGAAAAGAAACAAAGGAACTTGAGATAAACAAGCGAGAAAAGAACCTGAAGGAACTTGAGATCAACCAAGGAAGCTGAGGAGAAATAAAACGATTTTTATCTTTTTCCTCCTCTTCATTTTTTTCTTCTGAATTTCCTCCGTTTGTTGTTGGATTAAAAAGACATTCTCATCTTAGTTTGTATTAAAAAAAATAGACTTGGGGCAAGTCTAGCCAAAATCACGCTTCAGTGCAAACCTTAGGCGTGTCTTTGTTGTGGCTTAAAAATACTACTTTGTTATGTTGTTCTCAAAGACCTTCCTTCAGCCAATGACCGTCTGGTCATAATGTATTTTACAATCACTACTAATATTGCGGGTCACGTTGGTATGAATCCCCCCGTATTGAAAATTAGTAAGTAACCCTTTGGGATAAGAGACTCTTGTAATAGCTAAATCTATATTCTGCCAGGATACTCAATGCGGTGACGAGGAGGAAATAAGCTAACCCTTTCTCTACATAAATACGAATGATCAATATTTGCTACAAAATCGAGTTTTAATAAATTTTCAAATTTCTGAACTTTTTAGTCAAACGATATTTAAGTCAAATTACAACATAAGCAGGAGCGTCGTGGCTGGGGAGGGATGAGGGCAGAGGCTACCATGTCCCCCCCTGAAATTCGAAAATAGTCGGAGCATCGGAAAAATTCGGTGTTCATCGGGAACTGTTTATCGTAAAACGGTGATTCTTAATGTGAAAAGCAAAATTTCGACCTGCTGGTCCCTCCTATGTAAATGGTTCCACGACGCCCCTGAATATAAGCCCGATAACTAACGCACTGTATTTTCGTAGAAAATATATAAAGACTATAATAGGCCATTATACAAGAAAGCTTTGGTAAAATATGAATGGGAATACGGATATTATACAAATGAGAAAGGGCTTGCAACCTGTTTAAGAAAATATGCAATGGTCATTTTTACCTAGTATGATATAAATCTATAAAAAATTAATTTGCAAGTTTTAACAATTTCAATAGAAGTAAACATAATCCACAAGGCCACAACGGAGCTTGACCGACTCAACTTTTCATTTCGTTAGTTTGTGTGTGCAATAGATTAACCAATAGGTTACGTATAGGTGATTAATCCTTTCCCCAAAATCGTTTATAATTCGTTTAAAGTTTATATTGTGCACTACAGTGAAGGCAGTGGCGTAATGCTAAATCAAGGAGCTCAGGTAAAACTAATTTTTAGCTACATGTTAACTAGATGGCTAATGCCCCAAAGTTATCATACAAATTACAAGACGGCTGCGCCTCCTATAGCACCTCTCCAATTGAATCTAGTTGAAGATCTATGGGAGAAATCATAAAATGTTAACCTTCTGCTCATTTCTTCTTCCCGCCAGACATGCTGTTAAACAGAGTGCATTTCATTACATTCAGCTCAACACTGGGCGTCTCGCAGTGTGATAACCTTCCAGCTTGATCGATACACGAAAACGCAGCCCGGGCTACCTCTTTCGAATCGTAAGAATCGTTCGATATTGACTTGATGTAGTCATCTAAAAGCTCTTCTTTGAGTATTTCTAGAAGGTACTTGATTATTCTGACATCTTCGGCGGCAAACCTGAAAAGCAGATACTGTTGTGGATCAATTTTCATCGAGAGATGTGATGAATTGCCACTAGCATCGTTGCGGTTGTCTTGGCGACTTGTGTTGGGCTTGATTTCGCCGTCTAAAAAATACCACGAAAACATCATGAATGCCTGAGCGCTTAGTTCTAACTGCGCAGCATGGAAAGTCTCAAGAAATACGGCCTCGGAAGGCCAGTCTTTTTCCCTGTCAAATAAGGCATTCAGATATGTGCCGTTGTACATCGGCGCCCGCAAAGTTGAATCTTCAAAATCTAGCAGCGACACATAATTCGCGATAGATTTAGGGACTGGATCGTGGCCCCGGGTCTTTGCTAGTCCTACGAGTTTAACAGTTGCTAAATTGCTCAGGAGAAATGGGCCTTTCGTCCAAAAAATAACGAAATCTTTGTTCCTCGGAAAACCTGGGACACAAGGTAAAAGGGAGACTATTATCGAATGCACCATTTGCTTATTGCTTCTCTCAGCACTGACAACAACCGGTCTTCCTATCATCAAAGAGTACACCAAATGTGGTAAAAAGGTATAAATCCTGCGAAGATTCATCAAAGATATTTCGTGCCTATTGTCGTAAACGTCTGAAGGCAGGTGAAAAAAGTTCGACGACGAAATTCCTGATCCTTTACTTGAAGCACTGACTGTGCCGATGCTTTTTTTGTCTCCACAACTCTCTGCCGACCTGTAAACTCTATTCTTTGACCCAGATCTTTGACCTCTGTCCTCAGAAACCTTTGACCACGAAGTGCTCGATGACGAGCTTCGACTTGAGTCTGTTGACGTCATACTGTTTTGCCTCAGGACCCCGTTTTCGGATAGTTGTGTCCCTTTGTTCCTCTCTGCTTCCTTAATTGGCCCATGTTCTCTGTCTATCCCAGAAGTGGTGCCTCCGTCTTCCCACGAAACACGATAAGGGCTTCCTGCAAGACCAAAATCTACCTCGTCACTTTTGAAAGAACTAACTTTACTCTTAAACTTCGATAACGCGTCACTTGAAATTCGCTTTGCGGTTCCAGGAATGCACTCAGCCGCTGTCAAACTTAATTGATATTCACTGAAACCAGTAGAAATAGAAGGTCGGGAAAACGTTGAGGCAGATAGACTTGAACTCGATTCCTTAACCGATAGAAACTCGTCATCAGAAGAACTGTGTGTCGCTTTTATCACTTCAAAACTATCATGCTGAGAAAAATAGCTGGAAATGGTCCAGGAAGAGCATGCGTCAAAAGAAGAACCCGATCCATATGGACCTGATCCGGAATATTCTGATCCGCGTCTGCCGGAAAATTTGTATCCGGACATGCATCTGGCCTTGGGGATGAGGAAAAACTGCTTCGAAAATTTGTGCACATGACTTCCTCCGGACACGGCCTCGTCTGCATGATGTTGACTAGAAATGCCTCCTTCCTTCTCAATGTTACCATTCTCACCTACATCCAAGAACTTCATCTTTCGAAAGTAGTTATAAGCATCCTTTAGTAGCTTAAATGAATCTTCTTTGCTTGGCTCACAAAGTGCATCCAGGCCTCGTAACTGCTTGTCAAACTTGCGACCAGAAGAAATACCCACTGATGTTGGATCTACATTTTCAAATTTTACATCAAGCTCTTCCAAAGATGGTGTGCCCTCAGTTTCGTTTTCAGTTTCGCTAATCTGATAAGAAAAGAAACAGCAGAATAATACTACCGGGGTCCCAAAAATAATTATACACGTGGCTTCGACGTAAAGGTTGATATCATGCTTGGCAAAATCTACCAAATAATTACTGAGTAATTCCCAACGAAACCAAAATTGAGGATCTTCTTAAAACAAGAGATTTGTATTTTCAAGAGACTTATAGGTGTTCATTGTGGATGAACTTTTAAACTAATATTCGTTCACAACGTTCACAACGCATAATAACAGTTAATAAGCACTTAAAATCAATTAACAACAATCAAAAAGAATTTGGAGCTAAAAGTCTCCGGAATTTTGTCGAGAATGACACTTTGTGGGAGCTAATGAAATTACTTAAAACCGTTTTAGTTACATATTTTGATCACTGGGTAAATCTAATTTCCGACATAAATGTTTATTCCAAACGTAGTAATGCTTTTGCCTAAACGCTGAAGTTATGCTAATTTGGCATACAATTTACAAAGTCATTGCAGAATTTCATCTGCAAGGGGAATTTTATGCTCATTATAGAACCTTCCAGTTTTACAGTGAATCTAAATTTTGGTTTCCCTTGCACAAAGTGATTATTCAGTAGTTATTGTGAAGCAAGGTATTAAACTTCAAGTTGAAGCGTCTCCTAATTAACAGCAATTAAAAATAAAAATATCAAAATCAGTATGTAAATTCTTGTAAATCCAAGTAAATCCAAAAACAATATCAAATTTTAAGTCACATCGGATGATAACAATACTAATTTCTTTATTTCAAGGTAAGCACAACAATTATTAGCTATAATCAATGTCAACAGTTTACCGTAGAGTCAAAAATTCAAAAAGTGAAGCTAATTAATGCAATTTGATAACCAAAAGAAGCTCGATAAAACCAATTATTTTATTCATTTCTTGCAGAATATCGTTCATCCATCAATGTAACGTTCATCTATCAATTTATATTTCTTACTCAATGAAAGTATAGCATTCCCTCGATATAGCATTCCCTCGATATATTCAGTAAGAAATATAAATTTGTGATTTGGCACGAAATAGACTTGGGGCAAGTCTATGCATTGGCTTAAGCCCACCAGGTGTCCCAAAAAAGCTACACATTTTGAAAGCTGCTGTGGAGGAGCTTAACTTTTGATTATTTTATTTATACTTGAGTCTTATAGAAGAGGTTTCAACCTGAAGTTTAATACCTTGTTTGGCAAAATCGACTCAATAAATCGCTGAGTTATGCCAAGTAAAAGTGCAAAACTTGTGTTTCTGTCAAATTAAACATCAAGAGCATGTGACCAAATGAATTTCTTGATGTGTATTGTTAACTTTCAACATAATTTATCTAAGGTTCAACATTAGCATGTCAAATTCTGGATGAAACATTGCAAAGGAAATTACATTTACTCAATAATGAAAATATTCAACATAACTGCTTTGGAGTCGTGTCATAGGTTTTCAGAAGATATCCTTCTTGACCAAGTCAGATAATGAACTTTTTCTCTTGCTTTTTCGGTGTAATTACTTTCAGCCAGCAATTAAATTTCAACGTATCGTTGTGTTTTAACATTCATTAATAAATACTGTTCAAATGTTAATTTCAAAGTGTTTTTTTTTCATAAAAAACAATGAAAGGCCAACATCTGGTTTTGAAGAAACCCTCAACTTTGGTTATTATTGGGCATAACTCAACGGTTATTCAGTTGATTTTGCTAACTCAGGTATCAAACTTGAAGTTGAAGTCTAGTTTACTAGACCGAGCAACGTTAAAAGGCAAACAACTTAATTCAAAAGATGAAGTTACCTTGAAAATTATATGAAAATAATGTCAAATTTTGTCGGCATTTACCTCCTGAAAATATGGAAATTTTACTTTGTTTATCAATGGGCCAAACGGTCCTTCCTGGGGTGAAAGGGTTAATAATTTCTCAAAATTTCTGTATTTCTGTGTCTGTATTCTGTAATAAGGTTGGCAAAAAATATGAAATATTACCTTCAAGAAGATTGTTTGATCTTTCAATTGAATCCTTTGCTCATCAAATAAATCGTTTTCAAGAATATAAGACTTAACAACGCTTTGAAGCTCGGCTGAATCCTTCATGTATTCTTCGATGTTCTCAAAACTAAAACCTTTCAAATCTCGCGGCAGCTCGTAGAAGCTTGCAACTGGTTTGTTGCACAAGTTTTCCAAAAGTTTCCTCTGAAGATAATCTAAAAATCCATGCCTGAGATACAAGTCTTGTAAAAAGACAAGGCCATTTCCAAACTTGAAAAACGACGATATCCTGGTAAAATAATTTCGAAATATTGCAAAACTGTTCATGATCTTGGAATGCTGATTCGTGATATAAGCCATACAATACGGTCGAACAAAACCACGTGCATGAATGTCATATAGAGTGAAATGGTGCACATACGCAACTGCACCCTCTGCTGGCTCTACCAGTACCACCTGTGTGTCTCCAACAGTCTTAAAAGAGTCACCCTCCAACACCCTGCCACTATCCACCGTTATGGGTGCTGTGCAGTCCACTGACATGATTCTTACAGCAAAAGTGTTTTTATTGAAACTTGCTCCACCATCTTCTGGGATAGTTAGCACTGGTCGTGGGCCTTCAAGTTCTGAAAACTCAGAAACGAGAATGAAGTCCTCGTCAAACGAGCAAACAGGCCAGGGAACAGCTTCGTTTCTGCTCGACTCAATGAGACAAGCTACGAGTTTTTTATCCATAGCCAAGGTTGATTTCCAGTTCAGCTCTTCATTACGTCGTTATCCATAGAAATATTCTTCAATTCACGGAATCTGGAAGTTAAGAAAACAAATATTACCACAGAAATACTGGGTGCCTCAATGCAAAAACTACACGTTTGAAAAGCTATTGTGTTGAGAGATTTAGCTTTAATATTTCTGTTTCTGATAGTAAGTTTTCATTCATAGTCAAAAATAAAATAAAATATCACTCCAACTTTTTCCTCACTTACAAATAAAACAAATTTGTCTCTGTGGAAATACATCCACTCACTGAAAACATGAAGAGCCAAGGGTTGTAAAGTAAAGGAGTGCCACCCATCACAGTTGGCAAGCTACAATCAATCTGCTAATATGAGGCCGTTATGATACTTTAAGGAACTGAGCAGCGGAAAGGTCAAACATTCTGCAAA
>JAYJMH010045750.1:0-14343 GCA_036873815.1 Phacellophora camtschatica
AAAGTGTGAGGAGAGCTGCTAACTCTCTATAATTCCAGGCAAAGGCAAAAGGAATCACGAGGTGTGGTCACATCGAGAAGAAGGACCGGGGTCGCCCTGATGGGGCCCCTGCGCCAAGCGCAGAAACCCATACCTTGCAAGAATAGCAAGTGTATGTGCCTGAAACAGAAACTGTATGACCCGTGTCCCCTGCTGGAAACAAGTCGTCTCGAGACTTTCGCGAGCTAGGCACGTTAAATACTGTAACTCACTCATAGTGCTCAAAGGTTGTTCATCCAATATTATTAAACTGAATCATGATCTCCAAACTCATTTGATCTATTGGATGTAAGTGCAGGAAATAAAGTTATAAGATAGGTAACAAAATCTAATTTGATGGTTTTTTCATGCTTGACTATTTTTTTGCTTCATCTGGTAGATATTGAAGTATATTTATTTTATGACGATATGTTCCTGTTAGTTTGGCCATGGACTACAACATATGCTGACCACAGTGAAATACTCAGAAGCTGCTGGTACCTCAAATATCGAATGGGATGCCGTAAGTTATCTATTTTGTAATTTGCAGCATGTGCAAGTAGTCTCTCTACGTTTCGAGGAAAGCAAGTCTTTTCGTCCTGACTGTAGCTCTTTGTTGCTAAGAGCAAGGACAAACTGTTTTCTCTATTAACTATTGTGTGACCTTGCTTGGAAATTTCCATTTAATTATTAAATTAAAAACAGAATAATAATTAAAGCAAAAGTTTCCTTTCTAAAAATATCTGGTCGAAATGATGCATTTAGCAGTCGTTATATGTAGTTTCTCCTTTTCGTTTCACAATATGGTTATTTTTTTGTTTACCAATGTTATATTTTTGAAAATGAATAAAATCTTTATTGTAAGAGGCATTCATACGAGGGCCTAGAGATAATATTCCTTTTCTAAAGTATAAATTCTTTTGGTTGTCGTTCTCTTCAGACTATATTTTTTTTAATAAGTTCTTTGTTTTTGGAAATTATTCTCTCTTTATTTCAACACTTTTACTGATTTTTGTCAGTTTGTAACAATTACCTAGCCAGGAAAGTATTGGAAGTGGTACAGTAAATTGCTATACTTTTCTTTGTCTTTGCCCTTTTTATATTTCTAAAATATGATTGCAAATATGTTATTTCCGTTACTTATTATCTTCAAAATTTCAGGAATATAAATTAATTAAGCTAACTATTCTGTTTGCAGGTCGAAGTTCCGTCACAATTTATGGAGAATTGGCTGTACGACTGGACAACTATACAGTCTGTCAGTGGGCATTATAAGACTGGAGAAAAATTGCCAAAAGAGATATTCGATCGCCTGTTGAAAGGCATGCATTTTTATTTAAAGGGGTTTGATAAAAGTGTTTTGGCTTTGATGAACGTTGAAATCGGTATATCTGGAGCTAAAAGGAGCATTTTTATAAAATTTACAAATTTAAAATGAATAATGGCCAACAAGAAATGGTATGTTTACTTACCCTAAACCTAAACTAAGCACTGGGAGTCTTCTTCAATCCTTTCAGGTCCGGCCATATTAAAACTTTGAAAAACGAATGAGAAATTGTATGTGTTTACCCCCTAAAAATTTGACGTTTTACCATATTTGTCATTGGGCCGTATTGCATTTCCAGGAGTGAATAAATTCAATTTAATTTTATTCGTAAAATACAAGAGTTACATGTCAAAGTAAAATCTTAAAAATACTTTAATAAGGGAAGCAGAGCTTATCGACTTTGGACCGCTAAATTATAAGTTAAATTATAAATTATAATAGCAAATTACCAACTAAAATCAGTACACAGCAAGATAAACAACAGCATAATACTATTTTTTTTAAATTGTATTCTTAGCATATTATATATACTTTAGATTTCGCTCACGTTGAATTAATGTGTGTTGCAATTAGTATTTTTCAATTATACTTGTCCTTAGTTTTTCTGCAAACTGGGCTAACATTTACAACCTATCATACTTTGCTTTTCAGCTCGAACATACATGGCTGCATCTGGGATGCTGCGTCAGTTGTATTTTGCGGCATTGGACATGGAATTACACATAAGGTAGGAAGTGTGTTTTCGGGCATTCACCTGTCATTTTTCCACATTTTGCACGGCAATATTCTATAGAATAATGCAATAACAAAACCTAATCTCCTGGAATTTCGGTAATTCTTCGAAAGCGTGAAATTGTTTTGGATCACCCTGAAACAATTATGGCCAATGCTTGTTTCTATTAGTTAAATTCTCATATCTGATTGATTGATTGATGATAATAATTGAATAAATGCTTGATTTTAATCATTTGCCATGTCTTTTTCCAGCAATGATTCTTGGCCAGTTGTTATGAAGAGGGTCAGTGACATATACACTGTATTAAAGCCATTACCAGAAGATATGTTTCCTTGTTCATTCACCCATATATTTGCAGGAGGTTATGCAGCTGGCTATTATTCGTACAAGTGGGCGGAGGTAAATTTATACTTGCATCGTTGTTTTTTTTAAATATCCAATCATTTTGGTTTGTATTCATGATAACTGCTTTACATTCTGCCATTTGTTGTACAAAGCTATGCAAAGTAGTGGCTTGAACATAACAGGCTCAATTTATCTTTTGTGGTGATAAATAGAAATATCAAAGATTTTAATATCGATATCAAAGTTATCAAAATAATTTGGGACGGGAAAACATGAACCTGGTTTCAATAATCAAAGTTACGGATTTTATAAATGTGGACGAGATTTTTAGTAGTATAACAGGTACCTCTTAATTTTAAAACTTATGGGTTATAAATCTGTACGAGATTTTTTAAGTAAAATGCTGTGCGACTTTTTATTTTATGAGTTACGGGTTATAAATGTGTATAAGATTTTTAGGAGTATAATGCCACGTGATATTTTATTTCACAAGTGACGGGTTAGAAATGTGTACGAGATTTTTGAAGTAAAATGCTGTGCGACTTTTTATTTTATGAGTGACAGGTTAAAAATGTGTACGATATTTTTAGAAATAAAATGCTACGTGAATTTTCATTTTACGAATCACAACTCATAATGCAATGCTACGCTACATGACTTTTCATTTTACGAATCACAACTCACAATGAAATGCTACGTGACTTTTCATTTTACGAGTCACAACTCATAATGTAATGCTACGCTACATGACTTTTCATTTTACGAATCACAACTCATAATGTAATGCTACGTGACTTTTCATTTTACGAGTCACAACTCATAATGTGTACAATATTTTCAGGAGTAAAGCCAGGCTTAGATCCAAATGGAAGCCCATAATCATAATCATGAGATAATTTTAATTGATTTTATCTCTCAAAATTCATGAGTTAAGGAGGTTGATGATGGTGCGAACCCGTATAAACAGAAGCATTTTTTTCACTTTAGTCTCTCAGAGAGAACACAAAAAACATTATTGTAGAATTTTATGATGCTGATGATCCAAATGAAAACACATAAATCATTATCATAAGATGATTTCCAATCAATTTCATCTCTTGAAACTCGTGACACATGGATGGTAATGGCGGTTAAAATAAGGATCACGAGAACATCATAACATAGTTTTGAAAATAACTTATGTATTGAAAACATTCTTTGTTGCGTGCGTTAACTTCAAACATTTCTTGATAACATCATTCATTTTCAATGTTCATGCAACTTCATATTATAAATCAATGTTTCATTGACTTATTCAGCTTTTCATTTTATAACCCGATAAGGGAATCATTATGGAATCATGGTCTTTTCGATCCCTGCCACTCTAGTTTAGGGCTGTGCGTTTTTAAATTTGTTTTTATGTATTCATTTCTTAGTAATTTTTTACTTTACGAATTGTGTGAAATTTTATCCTTTTATTTAAATTTTAAATTGTAAACTTTTAATTCAATGGGAAATGAAACTTACTTACTTACTTATCTATTGTAGGTAATGGCAGCCGATGCTTTTTCCGCATTTGAGGATATAGGGTTGGATAACAGACAAGCAGTAGCTGAGGTTGGCAAAAGGTAAGTTTCATTGGCTTATTCTTTTATAGCATCTACCAATCTTACTCTTAAGAATAAGGTTTTGATAGAAACCCACACTGACTTTCTTAAAAACAGTAGATAAGCAATATTCATTTGTCATACCGGGCGTTTTTGCTTGTTTTAATAGAAGAAGCTTCAATTTAAGTTTGATACCTTATTTGGTAATCTTTAGTGTGCTGTGCGCAATGGAGACCAATATTAAGAGTCTCTGCAAAACCAGAGTTTGATAATAAGCATAATTTTGAAATTTATCAGTTATTAACTCAATCTTGCAACAGTATCTGTTTTAGAGTTCACACAGTAGTTTTGCAACATGTCTAAACAGTCTTTTGGGACTCACGGTAAAAATACAGTTGCATCTCAATATGACGAACCCCATTTATAACGAAGTTCCCGGCATAACGAATAAAATTAATGGTCCGTTCAAAACAATTTCTATGTAAATTTTTATTTAGTGACCTCTTGATGTTACGAACTATTCTATTGTTCCCTTCATGGTCCGTTATATCAGGATTCAACCGTATAGACAAAAAGTTTAGAGTTTCTTTTTTGCTGCTAACATACTGTAACACACAACTGCTTTTTACACAATCGAATACCCGATACACTGACTCAAAATGCAGTGAACACAAGAGTTTTCGATTACAATTCTTGTCATTACTTTACAAACATCTGTTATACGTCAAAGGGTGCTGAAGCTGCAAAAATCAACGTTTCCCCGCCAAAATGTTTGTTTAGGTTCCAGCGATATTTCTCCTATGAAAATGTCCTTCGGTACGAGGCTGTATGTATCGTGTCTTTGTTGCCAAGCCAACATTGACAACAAAAGAAAGAAACCTTGGATTAGGCGTTCATTCAAGGAAGACGTTTTACTGAGAAAATACGACGATCATATTTACGGGTAGATATTCATGAAGATAACTAAACGATATAATTCTACCTGGGGTTAAGGTTGATTTATTTAAATGTTTGTATGTGATCAAGCAAAGTAACTGTCTTCAAACGAAGATTATTTAATCGTCTTGGAAAATTATACATTTTTAAATAAATTTAACATACGGTCGATGGGTCAAAATGGAAATGGATGAGGACACACACCATCTCTAGATGTAGGACAAATATTATTTGTTCTTAAAACACACATTTCAAAATATATTTTTAAGAACCAAATGTTATTTGTCATATATCTGGAGATAGTGTTGTCCTTGTCTCCACCAGGGAGTAGATATGGTCTCTACTATGATCCTTGATGTACCACATGGCGGCATGGGAGAATTTCGCATTTGATCAGCAATTTTGATTTACATTCGGACATCAGCCAATCACATCATAGAATTTTTATCACATGATTTAAATGCTGCGAATTGATTGGCTGTTTTCGAAATTCAAATATGTAAATCGTTATTGAATCACAAATTTTCCTGTGCTCCCTGATCATAATAATTAGTTCTCCAACTACCTACAATGTGCGCCTGATTTAAATTAAATTAATATAAATTAATTTATACTTTCTACAAATCAACATGAAAAATTAATAAAATGGAATATAGCAAATAGCTTTGTGTGGGGCTGAAATGTTTTATCACTTTTATTGAAAAATTAATTTTCAACTATAAAAATAATGGACTAATTTGTAAACGTGACAATTACAATCGAATTAAAATAAATTGACAACAACAACAGCAATATTTACACAAGTAATTTCAGTTAAACATAACTGTTTTACATTTACAACGTATCTGTCACCCCGGGAAAGGCCTTATAGCCCATTGCCAAATAACATTAAACGTCATATTTTCAGGAGGTAAATACAAAAATAATTGTACATAAATTACAAATTACATAAATGTAGAAAAATTAATCATTGCAAAGTATTAATTGGTATCCTACTATGCATCTCAAATCCATGAAAATAAATTTGATGTTATACTGTAGAAAAATTAATAAGAAATTAAAATACACCCTTTAAATGGATGTTTTGAAGATAGCGAGGGAGGGTGCCAATTTATTTTTCTGCTAAGACCATTCCGTAATTTAACTCCACGACGCTTTTTGGCTATGGTACATCTTGCTAAGAAAGGTATTTTCAAATCCGTTTTGGCGGAGCTTTTATCTCGATTAGTTGCCTCATGAGCATGTTGTAAAGAGCGATCGAATTAGCCTGCGTGCAGACTCTAGCGGAGGAGGGACTCTCCTTTTCCCTCCTACACTAGAGTCTGCACGCAGGCAAGATCGAATGTGAGGACTTATATGTGAGTGGTGGGTGCTGTCTCTGTTTAACATGTGCTCTGTATTAACAAAGAACAATTTTAGACACTTTTCATTTTATTTAGACGATGCAGTGTTGTCAGAATTTTGCTATATCCGAAAGTTTTGATCTACTTTTTGCTAAATCGCCATTTTTAGTTACCAAAAACAAATCTTAAAGTAGTAAGTCAAATTCTGAACTTTGTGTGCTACAACAGGGAAATGCAATTTGGGAAGGATAGATATGGCAAGTGGACAGTAAATTTGGGATTTTCTGATATTATTTAACAGAGATATTTGTTTTACTTTTCTTGCCAAACATTTGTTTTTGTTTCACAGGTTCCGCAATACATACTTAGCCCTTGGAGGTGGTCGCGACCCAAAGTCGGTATTCATGGATTTCAGAGGAAGAGAAAAGAAAACCGATGCACTTCTTCACCATTATGGCATGAAATAAGGTATCTAACGGGTACTAACAAGAATGGCAGTAGGTCGTACGAGTTTGACCTGATGTCTTGTTTATCGCCCATGACATATTATTAATGTATATCTACGGTTAGTTTTTTGAACCGGTGTCCACAAAACATAAATTTCAATAAACAGTCCTAGACGGTTTTCAAGAAAACCATGAGATTTTTATTATTTTAATTGGGAAAGGAATAAGCCACTAATAGGTTATTTAAAAATAATTCGAGGGCGGGGGCTTCTTCCCATTACTCTCTGCTTTAGCATGATCAATCCATTTACTTTTTACAATCTGGCATTAACTGTTTCCCCAAGACCAAAGACGCTTCCCCATTTCTAAACGTTTCTGCTGGAAAGTAGATTATTGTTTTTCATTTGGGCCCTGTTCGTTTCTTCAGTTCCGCGTCTCCACTCCGAAACATTCCACGACATAATTAAAATTGAAAAAATCTGACTGACGTGACGGATATAGACAGCGCACGTATGAAACGGAATATTGTAAATACCAAATTGTTTTCCAACGGTTGCATTTCTGCCGTGTTTATTTTGGGGAGAGTTCTCCGCAAATTTTTAAACTCTGCTGAAACCGACCAAAGACAACTCTGAATTTTGCGTGATTCTATTATTACCAATGTATATATAAATACTTTTGCATGTTTCCTTCGGTTGTGAGTGATTTAAAATGTTCCTTCTATCCCTGTGAGTTTTAATTCTCAAAGCCCTTTTTTTATTGTTGTAAAATTCAAATTTAATAGATAATAGACTAAAGTAACTTTTGTAATTATATTATTTCTGAAAAAAATAGATATAAATGAAGTTGACTTACATTAAAACGCGTGTAAAAGTTTAGGCTTGGAAAACAAATTTTGAACCTTTTTGCAGACAAACTTTTAGGGTTGGAACCTCGTATCAATGATCCCTAAAAAGTTGGTGATTTAAATTCCAGAATTCGGGCTTTGGTATTAGAATATTACCAGTCTAAAAATCACCCACCATTGATTCCAGGAAAAGCGCGGATGATTCTTGTTGTGCCACTATCATTTTGGAATGGTCTGTTATTTACAGTGTAGGTCAGCTTTGATACAGGAACGTCGTTGGTGTAATTTGAAGGCAATCCTTTGGAACTTCGTTTTCTTACAGTCTCCAGATTTTAATAATTCTGTTGAGTATATTTCCCAACAAAATAATTAGAAATGTATAACTTTGTGTATACGACATTTTATTTTATTATTTCATATCTTCAAAAAGGGCAACCCCCACATTAAAAAGGAAGCAAGTAGCTCCACCGGTAGATCAAAGGCAACCCAAAGACTCTTTTTTCGTGACTCCCTCTACCCATGCCATTGCGGACAGGGGGTGGAGGGAGCCACTTCTTTCCCTGGTTCTATAACCTTTTAGCCCAGCTGAACTGGTACTTTTTTACCGACCTCGAAAAGATGGACAACTGAGTTGGTCGTGGGTTTCGAAAATTTATCTCGAAACCGCGCTCCGCTGTCGCAAACATGTAAAATTAGTCATAAGGTCGATGCCCACTGATATCGAACCTCGATGCCCTCGGCTCGTGTATGGTACTGCCTGCCGAGTACTTTCCCAAAAAATATCAGCCTTTGTCGTCTAGCGAGCTTTTCGTGTAATTTTTTCAGGTTGGCCTATATTCGGACAGTTTGTTTTCGCGAATGAATCTTTGCGACAACAACAAAATTTGTGCAAATGATAATATGGTAACGTTCAGAAATAAAGTTAGAACTCATTCATTCGTGTTTCATATATATTATTTTACTCGAAATCCATTCAGCAAATTACAAAAATAATCATAATATATAGCATGTAATTTAACCCCGGGGGCATGCGGGGATGTTACAAGTCTGGAAATTGGGTATACATTTCGTGTAAACGTCTAGGAACTAGATATTTTTTGGCTTTTGAAATTATCGGAATGAGCGTTTTCGCATTAAAAGCATTTTAAAATATTTCTGCCAACTCTCGGCATGGTTCTGATTCTTGGTCAATTCTTTGAAATTGTACGTGGTTATCACGTGGCTATTACATGCTCCTAAGTTGTCGATGAATCAGTAAATATGTAAGACTAAAGTATATTTGATAGGGTTCTGGCATTTTAGGATTCGGCATGGAAATAGAAAACTCTGGGATTGAGTCGTGACAAAAATTCCGCAGCGATACACCCTCGTATGACCGAGTGGCTAAATCCCCTACCCTCCGGTAATTTAACATACCGGGTATCCCACAAAATTACCTGAAACACAGAAATGCTGATTATAAGGTCTTTTTCCCAAAGAATTTCACTGGCCAACATTAAAATGTCGTTAAAAACAGGTATAGTTGCCATGAGTTACCTGGAGTTTGAACCGCTATTCCTTTCCGCATCATCAACACGGGCTGGAGACGGTTCGGACATTGACCTTGAATCTCGTGGAAAATTCTTGTCAATATCACCGAGACGTTCCCTGAAGACAGTTGAACTGTCTTCATTTTCGAACTTTTGTTCACCTGCAAAGAAAGAGACCATTAACGACGAGAAACAATTGTATTGTAACAATTGTTTCATAACAATTGTTTTGTAAGAATAATTTCATAACCATTTTTTGAACAATTGGTTTGCAACAATTGTTTCATAAAAATTGTTTTTAACAATTATTTTGTAACAATTGTTTGGCAATAATTGTTTTCATTTTGTTTCATAACAATTGTTTTTAAATTATTTTATAAGAAATGTTTCATAACAGTTTTTATAAACAACTTCTACCAGCTAAATAATGAGTCACACTTTACGCGTGAACTAACACAAAACTCATTTCGCGAGTTTCATGTTCCAACGAAACAGATCTCTACGTGGTAAAGCCTCGTTTTCATTATACGTAATTCATCGGCGATCATCGCTCAATATTCGCGGGTAATCGCAGAAATACTGCAGGAATATATTCACTATCGGCGGTCATCGCTGATCTTTTAGACATCCAGTTTTCATAGGTCGCAATCGTAATATTTCAAGAGCAACAAGGAGTCTGGATCCAGCTCAATATTTGCGTGTAATTGCAGAAATAGTGCGGGAATATATTCACTATCGGCGATCATCGCTGATCCTTTAGACATCCAGTTTTCATACATCACAATCGTAATATTTCAAGAGCAACAAGGAGTCTGGATCCAGCTCAATATTTGCGTGTAATCGCAGAAAAAGTGCGGGAATATATTCACTATCGGCGATCATCGCTGATCCTTTAGACATCCAGTTTTCACACATCGCAATTGTAATATTTCAAGAGCAACAAGGAGTCTGGATCCAGCTCAATATTTGCGTGTAATCGCAGAAATAGTGCGTGAATATATTCACTATCGGCGATCACTATTGGCGATCACTATTGGCGATGATCGCCGATATCTGGTTTCCATAATAAAAATCTGTCCTAAGGCATCGGCGATGATCAGTGATGGTCCCTGATGCCCAACACAACTCAATTTTCATAAGTTTTAACTCGACCATCGCTGATGAATTACAATAGATGAAAAAGCAGGCTTAAGGCAGCTGTACAGACCCCAGGCAGGACCACATAAAATTTCATTACCAGCAGTGAATTATATCGAATGTTCACACCAACCATCAGTTTCATGTCGGTTGCTAGTCTGAGTTTCATGTCGGTTGCTAGTCTGAGTTTCATGTCGGTTGCAAGTCTCAGCCACCGATTGTTGGTTGTGTTTGCATGATTTTTCAACATAATGGCACACAATTATTTTAAAATGTGTACGTATTTTAATAAGAACAAATGATATTTGTCATCTATCTTGAGATGATTTGTGTCGTTATTTTGACTATGATCCAACACCAACCCATGACATCAGTTCATGCGGGTAAATTGATTGACCAACCCATGACTTACAAATAAAGCTATTTCTTTAGCTAAATCTTTTTTTGGAGTGCATTTTCCAACCTATGACATGAGTTCTGAATCTAAACCTCGTTCTGAATCTAAACCTGCCTCTTATTAGGTAGAAAACGGGACTTGACAAAAGGGGTTGAGCGTTCAATGGAGAGTGCTAGTGCAAGTGCTACCCCCTGCAACATGAAACTTAGACGGCATTTTTCTGTTAATTGGAAATAGTTCCGGGCGTGACTGGGTTAACACAATCCAGCTCTGCCAGCAGAACTGCAATTTCTCAAAAGTTCGAAAAAGCTCCATTTTGCCGGTTGTAACTTAAAAAAGTGGATTGTTACACAAATTAAACAGTGTTGAATTACCTGGTGAATGACCCCGACGCGGCAGTGTTTTATTTTCATTAGCAGCTGATCTTTCGGGTGCAATTTCATTATATAATGAATGACCCCGACCCGGCAGTGTTTTGCTTTTATTAGCAGCTGGTCTTCCCGGTGAAGTTGGAGACATTTTCATTTTAAGCCCAGCAATTGCAGTTCTTTTAAAGTTGATTGGCAAATTCGCTGTCTGTATTGGAGGATATATCATAGACAGCTGTTCGTAATCAAGGTAACCTTTCGATGCCACATTTGGAAACGAGGTTGCAGAGTATATCTTGAGATTTCCGCTAGAAACTTTACGACGAATGCTATTTATCAGACTCTCCGATCTGCGTCGATGACCACAAGTGCTGTCAGTTTTAACTTCTTCGTCCACTGCCACGTTTTGTTCTTCTTCCATTCCGTCTTTCAATTTGGAGACAGGCTTTTCATTTTTAGCCTGTTTTGAAAAAAAGATACATCGTGAAATCGTATAGTTCAATGTAGCTCTGGTCAACATTCTAAAAATAGATGATCGTGATAACTTTTGTCGTGTCACAATGATTGTCTCACCAATCAAATTTCGAGAAATCAAAATAGTGCGATTTAATTATCTAGCCAATTTTCGGATATGAGGAATTTTTTTGTTGGCAAGTAAGTAAGTACATTCAAAAGAAAGGAGGCTGATGTCTTGCAAGTAAGAAAGTACATTAAAGAGAAAGGAGGCTGGCGTCTTCCTATTTATAACGCCAATCGCCAACTTTTTTCAGATTAGATTAGTTTTGAAAATGATTGTCAATGATGTTAGGGAGCGGTCCTTGGGTACTGGAAGAGGAGGTGGAGGCTTTTTAAAAATTAATCCATAAAAGCCTTAAAATTTGTTATTTTCCAGCAAGCAGAGAAGTGCTAAATTTTCGTACCCCAACCCGATCTACAATGTTCATCCTATGGCCGAAATGAAGAATGCTGAAACTTACTTTAATCAATTGTTCTTCTTTCAAGAACGCCAATTCCTGTCTGGCGTCTGCTACTTCCACATATGCATTAGTAACTCTCTCCTCCAATACTGCGACTTCTTTCAGCGTAGAGCAATGGTTTCTTTCTAGGTCTGTATATAGTCGGACCTGTTCGTTGAGGTCTCTCTCATACTTAACTTTAAATTCCTCTAACGCTTTTGCTATCGCTGCTTTTTCTTTCAGAATTTCAGTCTTGGCCATTACAGCAGATTCTCTTGCGCCATTCAAACTATTTCGATGCTGTCGCAAATTCTCAATGGTACCTTTAAGTCGTCTCGTTTCCAAATTTGACCGTTCGATTTTGAATTCGTACAATCTGAGTTTTGTTTCAAGTTCTTCGGTATACCTTCGGATTTCTTTCCAATTAGTCTGAAGATCTTCGCTGTTCTCCATTAGTTCTTCCTTCTCATGGGACACGATATCAAACCTAAACCGGAATCCAAAGCAGAAGGAATACATATAATAGGTGCTGCAAACTGCTTGCCTACGACTCTTAAATTTGTCATATATTATGTGGAATATGACGTCATCAACATTAGGAACGTCGTCTTACTTTCTTGCGTACGTCGTAATCACATCAACAAAAATAGTTTGTGATATATCAGCAGATAGATAATTAAAAACTGAACTTATCTATGCCATAAACAGTCACGTTTAATGTTTAAGTCATTTCTATGAGGCCAGCTCAATAAGGTATTTTATAGTCACGTGACAGTGGAATTTATGAATTTTTCTTTGAAAATTTGAAAACACTAAAATTTTGGGAAAATTTAAAAAGTTTCAGCCTCGCAACTATTTCGCATAAATAACCATTCACAAATAACCAACAGAATAGGGTTACCGTAATAATTCGATTTAAGCTCCTTATTTACAATGCGACCTTGAATAGCTAGGGGGGCTTATTCGAGAGAGGGGCTTATTAAAAAAATCACCTTCAAGAGGGAGGGGCTTAATCAAATTACTACGGTAACCCTATTAAGCATGGGGGGATTTTCCGCCTCCAATATTTTGAAAATATTGTTCGGCAGTAAACTAAAATATTGATACCTAGTTTGTTAATATTTTTGCATCGAGAATCGAGATATTAATTCTGATAGTTCAAATTTGCTTCCAACCCAAAACCAGAGGTCTAGATTTTGGTCTAAATTCCATTTTTGGATCTCCTAAATCATAGACTTTCACGAAAAGAATTTAATGGTGCTTGGAAACACACTAGGACAGAAATCCAAAGACTGAAAATTAAATGTTTATTTATGGATGCAGCCACTATAAAAATCTACTAAAATGAAAAAGCAAGTTTAGTTTCCAAAAAAAATAGTCATGGACAACTGATTTGAAATGAAACTATATTTAGATTCCTAAATGGTAGATATTGACAGTTCTTAAGATAAAGATGGGAGCGAAAAGGCCCCCCTCCCATGTAAAAGTGACAAAAATATCGCCCATTCTAAATGGGGTAAAGGAAAAACCAGAAGATAGTAGATTACAGACTTTTTTTAGACAAACGGCAAGTTCTTGCGGCTGTAAACTGTACAACTATTCTGATAATTTTTATGTTGTAGCTACAATCTTTATTACAGCAAATAAAATGGCATGCAGCAACGCATGTCAAGACTATTATTTTTTCAATGATCATCTCAATTCAACCCGAAAATTTCCCCATTCGTGTGTAATTGGCCCCTAAAACCACGACTATTACTCCCCGGCTAAATCTCAGCTGCAAGTTTCCTTTTATAAAATGGTGCTAAAGGGTGGGCCTTCGTCTCTTAGAGTTTTCTGTTGGGTCTAAAAGCAGCAAAAATTGTTCAGCAACATTCTGAAGTCACCCTTAAATTGTTTAATAACTTGAAATTTTAAAATACAATACCTTGCATTTAAAATCTCGGTCCATTTTCGAAAAGTCTCCAGTTCCTTCCTTAAATTGTCACACTCTTCGGTAGAAATACTACATTTATACCTCCAGTGCATCATTTCTTTTTTCAGTCCATCAGATTCTGTTGTTTGATTTCTCATCGATTCACCCAATTTTCGCGAGTTTCGTTGTTCGCTGTCGTAATTTATCGTTAAATCTAGAACTTGTTTCTTAAATGAATTATTCTTGGTTGTCAATTCGCACTGTTGTTTCCTTAACTCTTCGATCTGCAAAAAAGATCAGTTGTTACATGATAATGATGACAATGTCCCATGTAAAAAGAGGTGAGGTGAGGTGAGGTAAGGTAAGGTGAGGTGAGGTGAGGTGAGGTGAGGTGAGGTGAGGTGAGGTGAGGTGAGGTGAGGTGAGGTGAGGTGAGGGGAGGTGAGGTGAGGTGAGG